>SNQJ01S0190948.1:6189-24232 GCA_010110895.2 Picea sitchensis | reverse complement strand
ATGAAAATCAAGCACTAAAAGGTATCTTTTTCGTTTGTATGTGAATAATGACTAATTCAATGAAAAAATTCTCCTATCAACTACCTTTTCAGATCAAGGAGATTCAGACAAGTATGATCAGATTTCGCACACACAACACACACCCTCTCATTGTGATTGAAACAAGAAGCAAACAAAGAACAAAAATAACAAAGCCAAATCAAACAATTCACACAAAAGAGAGATGTTTAAGAACTATGACCTCAAAAAAACAGATGAGAAGAGTCACAGACTTCTAAAGTCCTTCACTAGAGTTCCCCCTCAGTCAGATAGGAGAGAAGAAAGCAGGGGATCGATTTCAAGCTCTCAACAAAAAAAACTCAAAAATAATGAAGAAGGGCATAAAATATGAACAAAAAGGTGTTTACTTCTCAAGAGGAAGCATGTCAAAGGTCAAAGGAAGAATCATTGAATCACAAAGAAACTCAGCAAGTGAAAAAAAGGGGTTTGGACCTCCAAAAAATACAATTTTTGAAGAGATTTTGGGCAAAAAAGGGTTGGCGCTCTAATATAAGAGCCACCAGAGAATTATAAAGATATTTCTAACACTTCCAGGGAGTGTTGGTGCTCTGCTAACATGGGAAGGGAGGCGCCAGGCTCAAAAAACTCATAAAAATGTCCAAAAACCCATAATTTTGATCAAATTTTGACAGGTAAGCTAAGTGTGATGGGGTAAAGAGTCAATAAGAAAGTGCAATCAGATATGAAGGGGTGGACAAGATCTGAACACAATCATAGTGTAAGGCAAGGTCTATGAGGAAAAAAACAAAACTAAGAAAGTTATGATTCTTCCCCAGTGGAGTCGCCAATCTCTGTTGAAGGAAACTCTCCCTGCAGACATGTAGATCTCCTCAAAGAACTAGACTCTTAACTCTAATATAGAAAGTTATTATCATGGTCACTTACTTCATTTTATATCTAGGTGGACTAGTGTGTGAGGAGGAAGGAGAAAATAAGTACCGTTTACTGGTGTTTGTCCCTGCACGCTCTGAATTGAGCTTCAATCTTTCACTCTTTGATAAGCCCTGTAGACAAACAAAGTACGACCACTTCCTACTCTATCAAGATTAGTCCAAAATAGGTCTATCTACTAAAGATACAAATTCATGTGAGATTGAACACAAATTAGAAAGAAATAGGCCAAGCAAATTATATTAATGAAGACAAAACATTGCTTACAACCATAGATGAATTGCAACAGTTTCGTCAAGTCCTCCTTGTCTACCCTTTGCTCAAAAGATCCACGATCTGAATGATGATAGCTTCACCGATTGCTCCCTATGAGATAATAGGTCTCTTGCTACCAAAATATCTCTGTTCCAACACCTCTTATAAGATCATAAGTTTGGTGTGATTCTCCCTTTTCCAGTCCCCCTTTCACCATGAGAAAGCTTGCTTATATAGCCTTGGAGAGGCTTTAACCACTTGAGATATCCTTGGGGAAGTTGAGGATTTTCCTCCCTCAGTTGAGGATCTGCCCTAATATCATGGCTTGATTGAGGATTCGAACCCAACTGACTTCTAAGAATGAAAAGATCCTTCCCCCATTCTTCTCAACTAATCAACTGCTCCCCAGAATAGGTAGTGCTCCCTCAAAAGGGCCATCAAAGCACTGTAGCACTCCCTAGTAAGATTAAGGGGGCGCCAACACTCCTAAAATCAATATAGGTAATCCAGAAGGGCCAAAGGAGATTTATAACGCTCCCAAACAGTGTAAGGGGGAGCGTCAACACTCCCAGAAGAGGTATAGGGGAGCGCTCCCATCCAAAAACTTAGTTTTTTGAGTATTTTCAGATGGCAAAAGGTTCATGAGCCCAATTAATCTTTCCTCGTCTTCCAAATCAAGTGTTTGACATGTGCCAAGTGTCCTCCTAATGTCGGTTACAGGCATGACATAGGCATCATGGTAGTATGCTTCTCTGACACTTGTGACACTTGTGAGCAAAATGCGACACTTGCGACCTTTGTAATGACGACACTTGCGACACTATCAAAGTGAGTATTTTTTATGTGTAACAGAGGTGCATCATGATGAAAATTGATGCAAATTTGGACGATCTGAAAGATTATGTGGGGAAATCATACATACTTGAGTCTTTAACCCTCCCATAACATCAAGGCATGTGTCTAGTCTAACCATGTCAAATTTCTATGCATACAGGCACATATTGAAGAAATTTCAACGTTGGCCCCATTCACTATGTGGGGTCGGTGCATGGCATTTATGGTGCGTGAATTGTAGCTTCGGCAACATCAACTCGACTTGGTAATTCAATAATAAAACCTTCCTTAAGTATTATGTGGGGAGATAAAACTTCCTTAGGTATCATGATGGGTGTTATGGGATCCTTAAGTATTATGCGGGTTCAGTGGAAAATTTTTGTTATGGGTGTATTGCAAGTTCCATGTAAAATTTCCAGATAGTTTTGACATCGATTCTATATAATGGAATGGAGAATGATGACAATGAGAGATGCAACATGATGAACATTGATGAAAATGTGGATGATATCAAAGATTATGTGGGGACATCATACATCCTTGAGTCTTGAAATCCTTCCATACCATCAAGGGATTTTTCTAGTCTAACCATTCCAAATTTCGATGCATACATACACATATTGAAGAAATGTCAATTTTGGCCCCATTCACTGATCACTATGTGGGTTCAGTGCATGATATTTGTGGTGGGTGAATTGAATCTTCTACGACATCAACACAACTTGGTAATTTAATAATCAAACCCCCCTTAAGTATTATGCAGGGACATCAAGCATACGTAAGTATCATGATGGGTGTTATAAGATCCTTAAGTATTATGCAGGTTTGGTGGAAGAAATTTGTGATGGGTGTATTGGAAGTTCAATGTAAAATTTCAAAATAGTTCCGACAATGATTATATAGAAGGGAATCGTGAATGATGACAATGAGAAGTGCAACATGATGAATGTTGATGCAAATGTGGATGATCTCAAAGATTATGTGGGGACATGACACATCCTTGAGTATTGAAACCCTCCCATACTGTCAAGGCATGTGTCTTGTCTAACCATGTCAAATTTTGATGCATACAAGAACACATTGAAGAAATTTCAACGTTGGCCCCATTCACTGCTCACTATGTGGGGTCGATGCATGACATTTGTGGTGGTTGAATTGAAGATTCTGCAACATCAATTCGACTTGGTAATTAAATAATCAAAATCTCCTTAAGTATTATGTGGGGACATAAAAAATCCATAAGTATCGTGATGGGTGTTATGAGATATTTAAGTATTATGTTGGTTCGGTGGAAGAAATTTGTGATGGGTTTATTGGAATTTCCATGTCAAATTTCGAGATAGTTTTGACAATGATTCTATACAAGGGAATGATGAATGATGACAATGAGAGGTGCAAAATGATGAATGTTGATGTAAATGTGAACAAAATCAAAGATTATGTGGGGACATCATACATGCTTCAGTCTTGAAAGCCTCCCATAATGCAAGGCATGTGTCCAGTCTAACCATGTCAAATTTCGATGCATATAGAGACATATTGAAGAAATTTGAACATTGGCCCCATTCAATGCTCATTATGAGAGGTCGTTGCATGAAATTTGTGGTGGGTGAATTGAAGCTTCTACGACACGAAATCGAATTGGTAATTTAGTAATCAAACCCTCCTTAAGTATTATGCAGGGACATCAAACATCCTTAAGTATCTTGATGGGTGTTATGAGATCCTTAAAAATTATGCAGGTTCAGTGGAAGACATTTGTGATGGGTGTATTGGAACTTCCATGTAAAATTTCAATATAGTTCCAACAACGATTCTATAGAAGGGAATGGAGAATGATGACAATGAGAGGTGCAACATGATGAACATTTATGCAAATGTGGATGATCTCAAAGATTATGTGGGGACATCATAAATCCTTGGGTCTTGAAACACTCCCATACCTTCAAGGCATGTGTCTAGTATAACCATGTCAAATTCCGATGCATACAAGCACAAATTGAAGAAATTTAAAATTTGTCCCCATTCACGTCTCACCATGTGGGGTCACTGTATGACATTTGTGGTGGGTGAATTGAAGCTTCTGCGACATCAAGTCGATTTGGTAATTCGATAATCGAACCTTCCTTATGTATTATGTGGGAACATCAAACATTGTTAAGTATTGTGTTGGGTGTTATTAGATACTTAAGTATTATGGAGGTTCGGTGGAAGAAATTTGTGATGGGTGTAGTGGAGGTTCCCTGTCAAATTTCAATATAGGTCTGACATCGATTCTATAGAATGGAATGACGAATGATGACAATGAGAGGTGCAACATGATGAACGTTGATGAAAATGTGGATGATCTCAAAGATTATGCGGGGACATCATACATCATTGAGTCTTGAAACCCTCCCATACCATCAAGGCATGTATCTAGTTTAACCATGTCAAATTTTGATACATATAGGCACGCGTTGAATAAATTTTAACAGTGGCCCCATTCACTGCTCATTATGAGGGGTCGGTGCATGACATTTGTGGTAGGTGAATTGAAGCTTCTGCGACATCAAACCGACTTGATAATTTAATAATCAAACCCTCTGTAAGTATTATGTGGGGAGATCAAACATCATTAATTATATATGGGATCCTTAAGTATTATGTGGGTTCGGTGGAAGATATTTGTGATGGGAGTCTTGGAAGTTCCATGTAAAATTTCAAGAAATGTCACACAATGATTCTATAAAATGGCATGAAAAAAGATGAAAATGAGAGGTGCAAAATGATGGACATTGATACAAATGTGGACGATCTCAAAGATTATGTGGGGACATCATACATCCTTGATTCTCGAAACCCTCCCATACCATCAAGGCTTGTGTCTAGTCTAACCATGTCACATTTCAATGCATACATGCACATATTGAAGAAAGTTTAATGGTGGCCCCATTCATTGCTCACTATGAAGGGTTAGGGAATGACATTTGTGGTGTTGAATTGAAGCTTCTGTGACATCCACTCGGCTTGGTAAGTCAATAATAAAAATCTCCTTAAGTACTATGCGGGGACATCAAACATCCTTAAGTATCATGATGGGCGTTATGAGATCCTTAAGTATTATGCGGGTTCGGTGGACGAAATTTTTGATGGGTGTATTGAAACTTTCATATCAAATTTCAAGATAGTTTCAACATCGATTCTATAGAAGGGAATCAACAATGATGACAATGAGAGGTGCAACATGATGAATCTTGATGAAAATGTGTATGATCTCAAAGATTATGTGGGGACATATTACAAACTTGACTCTTGAAACCCTCCCATACCATCAAGGCATGTGTCCAGTCTAACCATGTCAAATTTCGATGCATACAAGCACATATTGAATACATTTCAACATTGGTCCCATTCACTACTCACTATGCATGGTAGGTGCATGACATTTGTTGTGGGTGAATTGAAGCTTTTGTGACATCAACTCAACTTGGTAATTCAATAATTAAACCCTCCTTAATTATTATGTGGGGACGTCAAACATCCTGAAGTATCATGATGGGTGTTATGAGATCCTTAAGTATTATGCAGGTTTGGTGTTAGAAATTTGTGATGTGTGTATTGGAAGTTTCATGTCAGATTTCAAGATATTTCTAACAACGATTCTATAGAAGGGAATAATGAATGATTATAATGAGAGGCGAAAAATGATGAATGTTGATGCAAACGTGGACCATCTTAAATATTATGTGGGGACACCATACACCCTTGAGTCTTGAAACCATCCCATACCATCAAGGCATGTGTCTAGTCTAACCATGTCAAATTTCAATGCATACAGACACATATTGAAGAAATTTCAGCGTTGGGCCCATTCACTGCTCACTATGCAGGGTTGATGAATGACATTTTTCATGGGTGAATTGAATCTTCCGCGACATCAACTCGACTTGGTAATTAAATAATAAAACCCTCCTTAAGTATTATGTGGGGACATCAAACATCCTTAAGTATCATGATGGGTGTTATGATATCTTTAAGTGTTATGTGGGTTCTATGGAAGCAATTTGTGATGGGTGTATTGGAAGTTCCATGTCAAATTTCAAGATAGTTCTGACATTGATTCTATAGAAGGGAATGATGAATGAGGAAAATAAGAGGTGCATCATGATGAACGTTGATGCAAATGTGGACAATCTCAAAGATTATGTGGGGAAATCATACATCCTTGAGTCTTGAAACCCTCCCATATCGTCAAGTCATGTGTCTGGTCTAACCATGTCAAATTGTGATTGATACAGGCACATATTGAAGAAATTTCAAAGTTTGCCCCATTCATTGTTGACTATGCAGGGTAGGTGAATGACATATGTGGTTGGTGAATTGAAGCTTCTGCAACATCAAATCGACTTGGTAATTTAATAATCAAACCCTCCTTAAGTATTATGAGGGGACATCAAACATCCTTAAGTATCATGATGGGTGTTATGAGATCCTTAAGTATTAAGTGGGTTCGGTGGAAGAAATTTTTGATGGGTGTATTGGAAGTTCCATGGAAAATTTCAAGATAGCTCCGAAAATGATTCTATAGAAGGAATGGCGAATGATGACAATGAGAGGTGCAACATGATGAAAGTTGATGCAAATGTGGAATATATCAAATATTATGTGGTGAAATCATACATCCTTGCGTCTTGAAACGCTCCCATACCATCAAGGAAGCTATCTAGTCTAATCATGTCAAATTTCGATGCATACATGAACATATTGAAAAAATTTCAAAGTTTGACCCATTCACTTCTCACTATACGGGGTCAGTGCCTTACCTTTGTCGTGGGTGAATTGAAGATTATACAACATCAACTCGACTTGGTAATTCAATAATCAAACCCTCCTTAAGTAGTATGCGGGGAAATCAAACATCCTTAAGTATCATGGTGGGTTTTATGAGATCCTTAAGTATTATGCGGGTTCGGTTGAAGAAATTTGTGATGGGTGTATTGGAATTTCCATGCCAAATTTCAATATAGTTCTGACATCAATTCTATAGAAGGGAATGTTGAATGATGACAATGAAAGGTGCAACATGATGAAAATTGATGAAAATGTGGATGATCGCAAATATTATGTGGGGAAATCATACATCCTTGAGACTTGAAACCCTCCCATACCGTCAAGGCATGTGTCTAGTCTAACGATGTCAAATTTTGATGAATACATGCACATACTGAGGAAATTTCAATGTTGATCCATTCACTACTCACTATGCGGGGTTGGTGCATGATGTTTCTGGTGGGTGAATTGAAGCTTCTGTGACATAAAATCATCTTGGTAATTCAATAATCAAACCCTCCTTAACTATTATGCGGGGACACCAAACATCCTTAAGTATCATGATTGGTGTTATGAGATCCTTAAGTATTATGCGGGTTCGGTGGAAGAAATTGTTGATGGGTGTATTGGAAGTTCCATGTGAAATTTCAAGATAGTTTCGAAAATGATTCTACAGAAGGGAATGATGAATGATGACAATGAGAGGTGCATCATGATGAACGTTGATGCAAATGTGGACGATATCAAAGATTATGTGAGGACATCATACATTCCTAATTCTTGAAACCCTCCCATACCGTCAAGGCAGGTGTCTATTATAACCATGTAAAATTTCAATGGATATAGGAACATATTGAATAAATTTCAATGTTGGCCCCATTCACTGTTCACTATGCATGGTCAGTGCATGAAATTTGTGGTGGGTGAATTGAAGCTTCTGCAAAAACAACTCGACTTGGTAATTCAATAATCAAACCATCCTTAAGTATTAAGCGGGGACATCAAACATCCTTAAGTATCATGATGGGTGTTATGAGATCCTTAAGTATTATGTGGGTTCAGTGGAAGGAATTTGTGATGGGTGTATCGGAAGTTCAATGTAAAATTTCAAGATAGTTTCGACAATAATTCTATAGAAGGGAATGATGAATGATGACAATGTGAGGTGTAACATGATGAACGTTCATGAAAATGTGGACGATCTCAAATATTATGTGGGGACATCATACATGCTTGAGTCTTGAAACCCTCCCATTCACTACTCACTATGTGGGTCGGTGCATTACATTTGTGGTGGGTGAATTGAAGCTTTTGCGACATCAACTGGACTTGGTAATTTAATAATAAAACCCTCCTTAAGTATTATGTGGGGACATCAAACATCCTTAAGTATAGTGATGGGTGTTATGATATCTTTAAGTATTATGCAGGTTCAGTGAAAAACATTTGTGACAGGTGTATTGGAAGTTCCATACTAAATTTTTAGATAGCTCCAACAATGATTCTATAGAAGGGAATGATGAATGATGAAAATGAGAGGTGAAACATGATGAAAGTTGATTCAAATGTGGATGATCTCAAAGATTATGTATGGACATCATATATCCTTAATTATTGAAACCCTCTGATATCGTCAAGGCATGTGTCTATTCTAATACTATCAAATTTCAATGCATACATGCACATATTGAAGAAACTTCAACGTTGGCTCCATTCACTTCTCACTATGCGGGGTCGGTGAATGACATTTATGGTGGGCGAATTGAAGCTTCTGCGACATCAAATTGACTTGGTAATTCAATAATCAAGCCCTACTTAAGTATTATGCGTGGAAATCAAACATCCTTAATTATCGTGATGGGTGTTATGATATCCTTATGTATTATGTGGGTAAAGTGGAAGAAATTTTTGATGGGTGTATTGGAAGTTCCATCTCAAATTTCAAGATAGTTCTAACAATGATTCTATAGAATGGAATAACGAATGATGACAATGAGAGGTGCAACATTATGAACGTTGATGCAAATGTGGATGATTTCAAACATTATGTGGGGACATCATACATCCTTGATTCTTGAAACTCTCCCATACCGTCAAGGCATGCTTCTAGTCTAACCATGTCAAATTTCGATGCATATAGGCACATATTGAATACATTTCAATGTTGGCACCATTCATTGCTCACTATACATGGTCAGTGCAGGACAATTGTGGTGTGTGAATTGAAGCTTCTGCAAAATCAACTTGACCTGGTAATTCAATAATAAAATCCTCTTTAAGTATTATTCAGGCACATTAAAAATCCTTAAGTATCATGATGGGTGTTATGAGATCCTTAAGTATTATGCAGGTTCGATGGAAGAAATTTGTGATGGGTGTATTGGGAGTTCCATGTCAAATTTCAATATAGTTCCAACAATAATTATATAGAAGGGGATGATGAATGATGACAATGAGAGGTGAAACATGATGAATATTGATTCAAATGTGGATGATCTCAAATATTATGTGAGGACAACATACATCCTTGAGTATTCAAACCCTCCCATACCGTCAAGGTATGTGTCGAGTCTAACAATGTAACATTTCGTTTCATACATGCACATATTGAAGAAATTTCAACGTTGGCTCCATTCACTACTCACTATGCGGGGTCGGTCCATGAAATTTGTGGTGGGTGAATTGAAACTTTTGTGACATCAAGTCAACTTGGTAATTCAATAATAAAACCCTCCTTAAGTATTATGTGGGGACATCAAACATCCTTAAGTATTGTGATAGGTTTTATGATATCCTTAAGTATTATGTGGGTAGAGTGGAAGAAATTTATGATGGGTGTATTGGAAGTTCCATGTCAAATTTCAAGATAGTTTCGACAACGATTTTATAGAAGGGAATAATGAAGGATGAGAATGAGAGGTGTAGAATGATGAATGTTGATGCAAATGTGGATGATCACAAAGATTATGTGAGGACATCATACATCCTTGAGTCTTGAAACCCTCCCATACTGTCAAGGAATGTGTCTAGTCTAACCATGTCAAATTTCAATGTATACAATCACATATTGAAGCAATTTCAACGTGGTCCCCATTCACTTATCACTATGTAGGTTCGATGCATGACATTTGTGGTGGGTGAATTGAAGCTTCTGCAACATCAAATTGACTTGATAATTCAATAATCAAACCTTCCTTAAGTATTATGCATGGACATCAAACATCCTTAGGTATCATGATGGGTGTTATGATATCCTTAAGTATTATGTGGGTTCAGTGAAATAAATTTGTGATGGGTATATTGGAAGTTCCATGTCAAATTTCAAGATAGTTCCGAGAATGATTCTGTAGAAGGTAATGACGAATGATGACAATTAAAGGTGAAACATGATGAACGTTGATGCAAATGTGGATGATCTCAAAGATTATGTGGGGACATAATACATCCTTGAGTATTGAATCCCTACCATTCCATCAAGACATGTGTCTATTCTAACCATATCAAATTTTGATGCATACAAGCACATATTGAAGAAATTTCAACCTTGGCCCCATTCACTGCTCACTATGCAGTGTCAGTGCATGACATTTGTGGTGGGTTAATTGAAGCTTCTACGTCATACAATTAACTTGGTAATTCAATAATCAAACCCTCCTTAAGTATTATGCGTGTACATCGAACATCCTTAAGTTTCTTGATGGGTGTTATGAGATCCTTAAGTATTATGCGGGTTCGGTGGAATAAAGTTTTGATGGGTGTATTAGAAGTTCCATGTCAAATTGCAAGATAGTTTTGACAATGATTCTATAGAAGGGAATGATGAATAATGACAATGAGAGGTGCAGCATGATGAATGTTGATGCAAATGTGGACGATCTCAATGATTATGTGGGGACATCATACATCCTTATTCTTGATACCCTCCCATCCCCTCAAAGCATGTGTCTAGTCTAACAATGTCAAATTTCGATGCATGCAGGCACATATTGAATAAATTTCAATGTTGTCCCCATTGACTGCTCACTATACATGGTCGATGAATGACGTTTGTGGTGGGTGAATTGAAGCTTATGCGACATCAAATTGACTTCGTAATTCAATAAGCAAAAACTTCTTAAGTAATATGCGGTGACATCAAACATCCTTAAGTATCATGATGGGTGTTATCAGATCCTTCAGTATTATATAGGTTCGGTGGAATAAATTTGTGATGGGTGTATTGGAAGTTCCATGTCAAATTTCAAGATAGTTCCGAAAATGATTATATAAAAGGGAATGATGAATGACGACAATTAGAGGTGCAACATGATGAATGTTGATGAAAATGTGGATGATATCAAAGATTATATGGGGACATAATACATCCTTGAGTCTTCAAACTCTCCCATACAGTCAAGGCACATGTCTAGTCTAACCATGCCAAATTTCGATGCATACAGTCACATATTGAAGAAATTTCAAAGTTGGCCCCATTCACTGCTCACTATGCGAGGTCGATGCATGACATTTGTGGTGAGTGAATTGAAGCTTTTGCGATATCAAATCAACTTGGTAATTCAATAATAAAACCCTCCTTGAATATTATGCGGCGACATAAAACATCCTTAAGTATCATAATGGGTGTTATGAGATCCTTAAGTATTTTGTAGGTTTAGTGGAATAAATTTATGATGGGTGTATTGTAAGTTCCATGTTAAATTTCAAGATAATTCCGACAATGATTCTATAGAAGGGAATGACAAATAATGAGAACGAGAGGTGCAACATGATGAATTTTGGTGCAAATGTGGATGATCTCAACGATTATGTTGGGGCATCATAGATCCTTAAGTCTTGAAACCCTCCCATAATGTCAAGGCATGTGTCTAGTCTAACCATGTAAAATTTTGATGCATACAAGAACATATTGAAAACCATTCAATGTTGGCCGCATTCACTTCTCACTATGTGGGGTCGGTGCATGAAATTTGTTGTGGGTGAATTGAAGCTTCTGCGACATCAAATCGACTTGGTAATTCAATATTCAAACCCTCCTTGAGTATTATGCAGGGACATCAAACATCCTTAAGTATCGTGATGGGTGTTATGTGATCCTTAAGTATTATGCGGGTTCAGTGGAAGAAATTTGTGATGGGTGTATTGGAAGTTCCATGTCAAATTTACATATATTTACGACATCGATTCTATAGAAGGGAATGACGGATGATGACATTGAGAGGGGAAACATGATGAACGTTGATGAAAATGTGGATGATATCAAAGATTATGTGGGGACATCATACATCCTTGAGTATTGAAACCCTCTCATACCATCAAGGCATGTGTCTAGTATAACCATGTCAAATTTTGATGCATACAGTCACATATTGAATACATTTCAACGTTGACCCCATACACTTCTCACTATGCGGGGTCAGTGCATGACATTTGTGGTGGTTGAATTGAAGCTTCTACGACATCAATTCAACTTGGTAAATCATTAATCAAAACCTCCTTAATTATTATGTGGGGACATCAAACATCATTAAGTATCATGATGGGTGTTATGAGATCCCTAAGTATTATGAGGGTTTAGTGGAAGAAATTTGTATTGGGTGTATTGGAATTTCTATGTCAAATTTCAAGATAGTTCCGACAATGATTTTGTAGAAGGGAATGACGAATGAGGACAATGAGAGGTGCAAATTGATGAACGTTGATGCAAATATGGACGATGTCAATTATTATGTGGGGAAATCATACATCCTTGAGTCTTGGAACCCTCCCATACCTTCAAGGCATGTGTCTCATCTAACAATGTCAAATTTCGATGCATACAGGGACATATTAAGAAATTTCAACGTTGGACCCATTGACTGCTCACTATGTGGGGTTGATCCATGACATTTGTGGTGGGTGAATTGAAGCTTCTAAGACATCAAATCAACTTAGTAATTCAATAATCAAACACTCCTTAAGTATTATGAGGGTACATAAATGATGCAGGAGTATCGTAAGCAACCAACCAAGCAAGCAACATAAAAGGAGGAAGACAACTGTAAAACCACCAGTGCACGTTTTTGAAATGTTTAAAAAAATTAATGAAGCGAATATTAATGTGATAGCTGGGGAAGTGTACTTACATTTGTATCTTAGATGTTGTAAATAGATCTTGAGCATCGCTCTCATCTGTAGAATGTAAAGGAATTTATATGTAATTAATGAAAGTAGGTAGATTTGAATTCATAGATTAGATAGTTTAGAGAGTAGGGAAAACATATATAGACACCCTCACCCTTGTATCATTGTAAGATAGATGATCATTCATAATTCATAAGCTGGAGAACTGTAGCAAAGAACTGTAGAGAAGAACCCATGTACAAAAGCACTTGAGTTAATATATGAGGCTTTGACTCAATTTTCATGGTGTTATGATGATTACTGTTTACATTTGTTGAATGGTATGCTTACAGTTGTTTTATTCTCTCTATTTATGCATTTGTTTCAATGTTGTGTTGAATGTGTGATTTCAGGTTAAGTATATGAATTCTGAGAGAGGAGAAGAATGAGTTTCAATTGTTTCTCATCCTGAGAGTTCCTACAAGGAGTGCAGTGAAACATCTGTAAGGTCTGCATTGAAAAGAGTCTGAGTTTTATCTCAGAAAGATCAGGAGAGATATCGTTGTTCTCATACCAACAAAAGTGCATGTGAAGTACAGAGTCGTGCAAGGTGTGCACAGGCTAGTTGAAACCTTATAAGTTGTCAACTAATTTGAAGGTGGAAGGACGACTATTGTAAAGAGCACACAAAGTCAAGGACTCAAATAACCAGAGGTTATTTGAATGATTGCTGCAAGGAGTGCGAGTAGAATTCCTTTTGGAGACTTGAGTTTGCAAGTGAAAGATCAGGAGGGAAAACACCTTTGAACACTTCAAAGGAAGGCAGAAATCAAACCACTTCAAAGGAATATGAAATTCAAAAGCATCTCATAAAAGACAAGTTCAGGAGGGAGAACACTAATTTGTCTCGCAGAAGTCATTAAGGAGTGAATCGGGTGGTCAGAATTCTCCGAGGAGAACTAGCGAAATCGCAGGGACCATAGGATCCAGAGGAGCTACAAGGTGGTTAGAAGTTGGACAAATATACCACCTTGACATCAAGAATCAACGTGGACCATTGATCATGGTCTGTCTGAACCGTCAAATTATTTCAGGAATTCGAGACCCATAAGTTGGGAGTGCAGGTCAAAACCCTTAGTCCGATTCGCGAAAAGGATAATCAAGTGTGATTTTTTGGTATTTCAGGGTCCAGAATTCCATGAATCTTGATGACAAGGAGCTAGGGTTCTTAGCATTGAAAATCATGAAGTCATGAAACATGACGTGGATTGAGGTGAATTTCAAGATTTCAGAATTTCGACACTTCGAGTGTCGGGAAGTAGAGAAGGCAATGATATTTGGAATCGAGAGTTTAAAACTCTTGGTTCGCGAAAAGACGAAATATCCAGAGTTGTCGGATCGTGGAGGATCTCAGTCATAGATCACATTGGAGGCGAGGTTTAGGGAATTCATAGATCAGAGTTTCGGGAGGTGAGGAACCTTTCTGCTGTGGATCTCGCACGTCGCAAAATCTTGAAGAGTGAAAGAAAAAATTCCTGAAACATTGAAGGACAATACCTCTGGGCCTAATCGGGTTTCATGGTTCTGGGAGTCAAGAGATAGAGTTGCATGTCAACGCAACTCCCAAAATCGTGAAAAAGGAAAATTCCGAAAGGTGGGTCCTAATCATTAATCGAAGGATACGTGCGACAAAATTCAAGGGAGTGCTCAAGATTTGGGGAAAATCCCGAAAGACCTTCAATCTCGCCAAAAGGGGAAATTTCAGAAACTGAAAAATCATAAGGGAAGAGGAACGAGTGTTGGTGGATCACTCAAGTTTCGAAAAGCTGAAATAGGTGGTAACAAGAGCCGTGTATTTGGTGCATTGAAGAATTCAACCCTCGCTGACATTTCAGGTTTCGAAGGTTGAAGAGACAAGGGGCTCAACAACAGGATTCACGAAATCATGAAATCTGAAATCCCGAAAGGAAAAGAAAATCCCCGATCATATTTGTTGGGCAGTTGTGGAATACACCTTGTGTGTGTGTGCTATTCCCTATGGGCAAACCAAAGAGTCAATCTAACTCAAGGGAATATTTGGAATGATCCTAAGACCGGGAGGTCACACAGAACCTATTGAGGCAGGGGGTGTTGCGCCAGTGTGGTATCAGAGCTTGATTTTGTCTATATATTTCAGGCAGAATGAGTTATAGGAAAAGGAGTAGTTTGATACATATCATTGTGGTATTAGAGCTCAGAACAAGTTCTTCTCTTTTTGTAGCAGAGAGAAAAGAGGAACATTTTATATCCATGCCACTGAGAAGAAGAGATAAGCCAATGCCAATGCCTGATCCAACAAGAGAAAGAGAAATGCACAAGTTACGTGCCAGTCTTGATGCCATGGAGATAGCACAGAGGTGCACAGTTGATGGTGGTGATATCAGTGAGGCTGAAAGTGAAAATGAAGTTGGAAATGAGGGAGAAGAAGTTGCAGTCGAAGATGTTGCAAACGAACACCTATTCAGGGTTGTTGCAAGGATAAGTGCTAGAGAAAAAATGGACATTCCAGTGTATGAAGGAAACCTGGATGTTGAAGAGCTTCTAGACTGGATTAGAGATCTAGACAGGTACTTCGACTATGAGGATGTTGAGGAAGACAAGAAGGTCAAACAAGCCATTACTAGACTTAAAGGGCATGCAGCACTATGGTGGGATGAACTGCAGGCTGACAGACACTGCAAGGGCAAGTAGAAAATCAAAAGCTGGGATAGAGTGGTTGCAAAGATGAAAGCCAAATTTATACCTAGGGATTATCAAATCACTCTGTTTTGAAGGATGCATAATTTGAGAAATAAGTTGATGTCAGTGAATGAATACACTGAAGAGTTCTACAAGATAAACATCAGAGCAGGTCATCGGGAAAGTGATTATGAAATAGTTGCCAGATACATGAATGGTTTGTGGTATGACATTCAAGATGAGATGAGCATCATGACCATTTGAAATGTGGAATATTATTATTAGATAGCTCTGAAATCTGAAGAGAAGTTGAGCCGAAAGAAAAGTCAAAGAGGTCGAGGTAGAAGTCAAAACAGAGGCAAAACAATTTCCCAAGACATAACTCAAAAATCTAAAGAAGAGGGGATGAAACCTCAAAATCAACATGAGAGAGGAGGAAGCTCATAGAGAGGGCAGTATGTTGATAGAAATACTTTTCCTCGAGCTAGAGGAAGAGGAAGAGGCGGTGAAGTAAAATGCTTTGTCTGTGGAAAGATCGGACATAAATCCTATGAGTGTCCAGATAAGAAAAAAGATGGTGGTGAAAATCACATTGCCGAAGCTCAAGGATGGAATGTTGAGGCAGAAGATGATGAGGGTGGATGATATTTGATGATGAGGAAAGTTCTCTTGAAGCCAAAGAAGGAGGTAGAGAACCCAACCCAAAGAAACTGTTTGTTTTGGATTGCTTGCAAAACCAAAGATAGGGTATGCAAGGTCATAGTGGACAGTGGTAGCACAGAAAATCTCGTATCTACAGAGATGGTAGAAAAGTTGGAGATGGAGACTGTTGTACATCCAAGTCCATACAGAGTTTTGTGGCTACAAAAAGGACATTAGGTAAATGTCGCTAAACAGTGTTTAGTTGAATTTAAAATAGGAGGATATAAAGATGAAATATTATGTGATGTCATTCCCATGGATGTTTGTCATCTATTGCTGGGTAGACCATAGAAATATGACAGAAACGTAGTTCATGATGGGAGAAAGAACACATACACCCTAGAGAAAAATGGGAGGACTCACATGTTGCTGCCGATTAAAAACCAAGAAGTGAAAACAGAGGTGAGTGACACTGTACTTCTCATGAGTGGGAAGGAGCTTCTTAAGGACGTTAAGAAGAAGGAAGACACACAATTTATTGTGGTCAGGAAGCCCAAAATTGTTTTGATCAGTACGAGAATAGATGATTTACTAGAAGAAATCTAGGAATTGTTGGGAGAATTTGCTAATATAGTAGTGGACGAACTACCTTGTTCGTTACCACCTATTAGGAGTGTAATACATCATATCGATATTTTACCTGGAGCCAGTTTACCGAACAAAGACGCGTACAGGTTGACGCCTTAGGAAAACGAAGAAGTCAAGAGATAGGTCCAAGACTTAATGGACAAAGGATTGATTCAAGAGAGCTTGAGTCCATGCGTTGTTCCAACAATGCTCAACCCAAAGAAAGACAGAGGCTGGAGAATGTGTACATAATCAAGGGAAATCACTAAGATTACCATCAGATATAGATTTCCATTACCAAGGATGGACGACTTGATGGATTTCTTGAGTGGAGCAAAGTTTTTTTCAAAGATTGATTTGAAAAGCGGGTATCATCAAATTTGAATGAGAGAAGGTGATGAATGGAAGACAACATTCAAGACAAATGAGGGGCTATATGAATGGCTTGTCATGCCATTTGGCTTAACGAATGCACCTAGTACTTTTATGAGGTTGATGAATGAAGTCTTGAAGGATTTCATTGGGAAATTCGTCATTGTATATCTTGATGATATATTAATCTTTAGCAACACAGGAGAAGAACACTTGAAGCATTTAGCTGCAGTAATGAGAAGATTACAACAAGAGAAATTGCTGATAAATATGAAGAAACCATCATTTATGAAAACAAAACTCATTTATTTGGGTTTTGTTATCTCTGCAAATGAGTTGAAAAAGGATCCAGAAAAGGTAGATGTAATTAAGAATTGGCCATTGCCGAAGAGTGTGTTTGAAGTTCGAAGCATCCATGGTTTGGAAAGTTTCTATAGGAAATTCATTCGAAATTTCAGTGGAATTAGCACATCAATGATGGATACGGTGAAGAAAAGACACAAGTCTTTTCACTAGACAGAAGAAGCAGAGAAGAGTTTCAACCTGCTGAAGAAGAATATCATGGATTCTGGTTTTGCCAGATTTTAGCAAGACATTCCAAGTCAGGTGTGATGCGAGTGGATTTGCAATTGGAGCGGTCTTGAGCCAGGATGACAAGCTAATCGCATAGTTCAGTGAGAAACTGAATGAAGAGAAGATCAAGTACTCAACATATGACAAAGAATTCTATGCA
>SNQJ01S0190946.1:0-18043 GCA_010110895.2 Picea sitchensis | reverse complement strand
AGAGGCTTATCTAAATCCTTCAACTAGGTAAGTGCTTTTGTCTCCAAGCTCTACCTTGTGCGATGTCTTCTTTTCATTTAGATTTGAGAGTCTGGCTTGATCTCCCGTCATATGCCTAGAAGCTCCATTGTCAATTATCCACATGTCATCTTCAATCGTTCATGTGAGTGCTGAGTAGTGTAGATGACTAGTCTTTTCATTCATGACTTCGGTTGACTAGTGACTGGTCACGCTTTGATCCAAAACTTCAACTTTGACGTTTCTGCCTTCTGAGATTGCTAAGAGGTGCGCTAGACTAAGGCACACTTGAATACCTTCTTCTTGAGCGAGATGTTCCATCATAAGGTGCTAGATCGGGGTTTTAGGGTTTCTGCAACTGCACCTGTTAGTAACCCTAGCAACAGTGTTTTGGTAACTGCTCTTGCTAGTAAACCCTAGCGGTAGTTCTTCAACGAGCTTAGTATTCGAATGGCTATGCTCCCTTCCAACGGTTAGACTGAATGAAGGTGGTGTGGGCCCATAACCTGTTAGAATGTGCTCGTTTTACCATAGACAATATCACTATTGTCACCCAACAATAGGCCAAAGCCACCCTCCGAGCACCTTGACCTTGACAGAGAGAAGAATCTTGGTAGCAAATCAATATCCAAGAAAGGCTAGTGCACCAAGAAAGAAGTAACCAAATCTGATCAGAGAGTCCAACCCAGAAAGATAGAAACAATAGACTTCAGAACTGGCGGCAACACCTTCTCTAAGACTTGCGCACAAGACTGCCAGACTACAGTGCGCACAAGTGTCTCTCTGCGATTCTAAGAAGTGTGTGTAAAGTGAGGACTGGAGCCCTGTATTTATACTGGCTCTGGCATACTTGCCCGAGCCTACTTCTTATTTTGGGTAGTAATTAATTTCTAGGGTTACATTCACTTCTTTTCTTGCTTCCAGAATATTCTAATCTTTTCAAAGGTCACAATGGAAGTTGATACCTCCCAAAGCTACCATAATATCAACAAATGGTGGGATCATGTCCTGCCATTTTGATTGGTGATGAATTACGACCTCCACGCGGTGCAGATACTTGACTACTACTTCCTGAAATGGCTCCTCCAGTCACTGCTCCTTGATTGGGTGCACTTCTTGTTGTCTTTCTTCCACTAAAATTCGGTTGTCTAAACGATGGTATTATTTCTGGTGTATTAGTCACACATGGGGTTATGGGTTCCACACTGAGACATACATGGATAGGAGTTCTGCCTTTTGTTCATGTCCTTGGACCTCTCATCTTCCTTTCATATGTTGTGCATATGATTTCCTCAATCTGCTCCATATCCCAGAGATCCTCTACCTCTTCTTCATCACTTGCCAAGCCCTCGCTATCTGTTATGGCTCTCTTCTTATTATTCATCTTATATTAGTAGGGTACTCCATTACGCGTCTTTCCAGTTGTTGCCATTATCTGCTTTATCTGGTTTTCTTCCATAATGATTGGGTCCATGGCCTCCTTCTTTCCCTTATCCATCTCTTCCTCCATTTCTCCAACTCTTTTCAGTGCTTCCCCCCTTCCCCCATACACACAAGAAAGTTTTGTTGTCTGTTTCCATAGTCATTACACCTTTGTTATACAGTAAGATCTTGATCAAAGTGTACAATGATATGATATACCTACCTCTAGGTCCTTTTAGGAACTCTTGCTCTGCTGCGCTATAAGACTTCGCAGTATCTATTGCAAATTTTGTGATAAATCCTGCAACAATACTGTCTAGCCAGAAATCTACTACACGCGTGAATTTGTTGTTAACTTGTTGTAACTGCACGATCTCCACAAGATTCCACTCGAGTTGTCTGATTCAATTTGTAGGGTGGTTGTATTTCAAACTTAATAGCCACTTCTACAACACATGCGGGAAATCACAGAAAAGGACCTCATGGAGGTCGCTAAACATGTACTTGTCCAGATATTTGGACAGTGTTATTTTAGGGTTTCTGTTATCCTTTTGTGCAAACTCAAGCTCCTTTTTTTTCAACCAACTTTCAATCTCCGCCTTCGTTGGATTCCATGGTTTGAACATTCCTTTTTATACCTTCATTCTCTTCGTGATTCTTTCACAGATCCCACTCACTCAATCCCATGTAGTTCCAGCCGGTAACGAAACCATTTGTTGGTTGTTGCTCCTTCTCTAACCACTTCTTGGGCTGACCCATGTTTAGATCTAAACAACTCCCAACAAATCCCTCTAAAACTATTGGCCCTCCTAGTAAACCAGAAGGCAACACAACACACAGAGTGTATTGCACAGTCTCACCTGAGATAGTTTTATGGGTGACTGGAATTCTCATATGCTTGTAGTCTAGTAAAGAGTGGGGATCTGGGATTGAATTTCATCTTCTTAAGCCTTGATCTAGTAGTTCCTTCTATTATTCTTAAGATCCATTCCTCTATTATGTGGATGCATGCATTCAAACAAATCTAAGAATTAACAGATCTCACATAATTATTCATTCATCAACTAAATACTTACAGAAAGCACTTATACAATCAACACATCACATAACACATTACATCGATGTTACCATGGTTCACCCCCTCCTGGGCTACGTCCATAAAGATCTGTCTCTTAGGCTCTTTTATTATGGTTCTGTAATATATGGCGTCGTGCGCACTACAACTCCGTTCATACCATCACGAACATACTTCTTGACCTTTTTGAGGCTGACTAGACCGCACCAGGCTCCTCACCCTGCGATCTAACCCTCAAGGTCTAGTTATTTGACTCTCCTACAACTCAAAATCTTGCAAAAAGGTATCATATTTTATAGTCATTCTCCTAACCAACCAAAACTTCATTCTCTAACATTCTCCCACAACAACACTAACAACAACCCCCGACCTAGACCTCCTAGGTACTTATTTATACTTATTTTTGGCTTATCAGCCATTACAATCTCCTACAAAAACCCTAACCCTAATGTGGTTAGGTTTTCCTGCATGCACTCCTTGCATGTTTTCCTCTCACGTGCTGCTTTTCCTCTTTTTTCTGGCGCCTCTTTTCCTTTGTTTCCGGCGACGCTGTTCCTTTATTTCCGGCGTGCTCCCCTGTTTTCCGACACTGCTTTAATTCCTTCAAAACTTCTTCGATTCCTCCCAAAATTGGCCTGTGTCAACACTAATGTTATCAAGATTATGTTATTTCAATGCATCCTCACTACAATTATGGAAAAATGGTATATCGAACAACTTGTCAATACTCATGCCTCTTTTGAGTCCATAGCTAAGGTCTTTCTTACCTTTTTCCAATTATCGATTCATTATGATGTGGGACTTGAGATTCTGATTAGTTGTCATTAGACTACATTCACCCGTAGCACTAACCATACTCATGAATGGCATAGGATACATAACTTATGTAAGATTGAACTCCAAGGTCTCTTAGATTGGTTCTTGAAGTCTCTTCTCCTTGTGATTACCAATGATGTGAGCACTAATATGCCTAAGACTAAAGATGAATCCATTCTTAAGGCCCAACAATTTGACCTAATTTATGCCTACTCCAAGTATTTATACAATATTATTTCAAATACTCCACAAAATAGAAAATGTTAGGGGCACCCCATGCAACTAATGGTGTTACAAGGTCTATTGCCCAAGCCTTCAATTCATTTGGTCAGTTAAATTTCTCCACTAGTACTAGCATGTATGGTAACCATTAGGGTGTAGCTAACCCTTTGTTTGGCCTTCCTACATATGGGTGTCTTAATATGCCCCATCACAGTCCCATTGTTCCATATGATGCATCATGCTCATCATCTTAGCTATGTGCAAGTACACCCTATTTGTGCTCCCATGTCGATCCTCATGTGCACGTGACTTCATGTAATGGTCCTTCGTGTAGTGGCACTTTCTCATCGTATGGTGGCTTCCATTCGCAAAATCCATATTATCACTTTCTCAATCCTATATCAAACCCCCTGGCACCTTGGGCTCAGTTACCCCCATATTAAATCACTTTGGTTTAGCTTGCTCTTCCCTTACAAGGCTAAGTTTATGCCCAACAAAACATCCCCAATCCTAAAAATGCATTGAATAATAAAAATAAGAACACAAGAAAGAATAAAATGTCAAACCATAACCAAGGTACTGGGGACAACCCGCCCAATCAACTTGCTAATGTCGAGGGTAACCCCAAACTTGCAAATCAGAATCATGATACCAATAATCCACCAAAGCAAGGGAAGAATAATTAGCTCATAATTAATCACCCTTTCACTCTTTGTTGTACGTTTGGTCACTATACTCATCATTTTCCTCATTTACTTGAAATACCTCACTTGTGAGAGGAAGCAACTACTAAATCTAATGCTAACCCCACTTAGGGGCAAGTTGGCACTCAATCTAGTCACCCTCCTACTTGCCAACTGCAAGTGTTATAAAACCCCTTCCCACTACAAGGTTTAGTGACTACCCATTAGGTACCACCTCCTATGAATCAACCATCTACCTCTACTTCATCTAGAGATCCTTCCTTCGTAACTATTTACATGAATTCCATGGACACCAATCTTAAAAATCATAGCCGAAAGTATGATTTTTTACCCTATAAATCCCCTCCACCCAAAGAATACGACATCCCACCCTCAAATAATGGTCACTTGTATATCTTACACCCTAATTTAGACCCTACTCTATACCAATGGTACCTTTATGCCACATTTCCCATAACTACAAGCAAGGCCCATTCATAACTATAGTATTGTGGATGACTTGGCCCAATTCCCGACCACCATGTTTACCCTTTAGTTTCTTGAAAACTATCCATCACAACAAAAGTCCTTGCTATTGAAATGAACAAAGTTTAATTATTGAATACGAACAAGGTTCATGTACTGAGTATCCAATGTAAAAAAGGACATTAGGTTAAAATCGATATAGGACAAGTAATAAATATATTTAACATCAAATGGGAGATAAATTCATGATACAACTAAATATGAACAAGGTTCATTTACCGTGTATCTAATGTAAAAAGGACATTGGGTTAAAATCGATATAGGACAAGTAATAAATAAATTTAATAACGAATGAGAGATAAATTGAGGATACAATCCCATGTGATGGTGTACTTATAGCATTGACTAGTCACAATGGATGAGGGTCATGTCCCTTGGTAGACCATGTCCTTTAGATATGATGTTTCATTTCATTTATTATTGTTATTATTATTTATTGACATTTTATATATTTATGTTCATTACATTGCCTACCCCTTTAAGATGCTTTGTCCTCAAAGAATTTTATGGAAAAAACTTACGGCTTTGTTATGGCTAGTAATGCCTTTGCATTATTCTATGTTCTCAATGATGTCATGGTTGACGATACAAGACAATATGAGTTACAAAGAGTTGAACATAACTGTCAGATTGTAAAGGGGTCAAACCACCCTAATTCAATTTTCTACAAAACTATGCGGTGATGACTTCCGCTATTTGGAACATGATCACATTCCATGTATGAGCTTCTCTTCAATACAATAGGATAATCACTTAGTTTCTCGTATTGATTTTGTCTTTCATTATGATGACTCTTGTGATTTGGATGACGATGAGGCATCGTTGCAGCATGGTCTTTTCTTATTATATTTGTATAGTTTTCTTAATTAACTTTTGTTATTATGTCTTCTTCATATACCTAAATTTCGTTTTTTATCATTGAATTTTTGTTAGTAAGTACACTTGGAATTTTCATGGTTCATACTTTGAAATTTGACTATTGTTGTGCTCCAACAACTACCCACTACAATTCTCTGCCTTAGAGAATTTCAATGGGTACCCCCTATCGAAATTTTAGCAAGGGATTTGATCACTACTAACTTGACTTACTACTAATATAGGGAACTACCATTATGTTTTTGCAACCCCAAGACTAGCCCAAAAGCACCTATGATAATCAGAGGTCTTGTGAGTTTTCACCCTTCATTTGCTATCCCTTTTTCTAAATGAATGAGCTGCAAGCCTTGTTGGGTCCTAAGGAAAACCTTAACTCATATGACCATATCCGAGGATTGTCAGATTACTCCATCGGAAGGTTACTCCTCAGAGTGAAATAACATACTAATCCAAATTACTTTCCGATGGATCCTTTCCGATAGCACTATTAGGAGGTTTTCTATCAGAGTCATGTTCATCGGAAAGGTCTACACTTTATGCACATTATCGAATCTGATGGAATTTTCCTGATGCATATAGTTTCCCTATGCCATAAAGCACTTATCCCACACCTTTGTGTAAATATGTTACTTTCCCAAAGAACTAGTCTACGTGGTAAAATTTAAACGTGTGGAGTGGGTCCCTTTCATAACTACCAACATTACGTGGTACGTGGTAAAATTTAAACGTGTGGAGTGGGTCCCTTTCATAACTACCAACATTACGTGGCAAACAATGTTTTGTCGATTAATTTAGTATTATTCAAGCAATTTAGTCTCCCCACAAGTAAGGCTTTTAATACAGGCATTATCTTCTGTTGGAGATATGGCTATAAACCCACGCGGTATTTTATTAAGGTTTTCATTGATGGCAATTGCTATGGAGTTAAGGATGTCAACACGCATAAGACTACCGGAACACGCATCACGAACAACACAAATGCCGGAACACGAATGCTGAAACACTCTAATGCCGAAATCATCAATGTAATGCCGGAACAATTTAACTGCCGGAACACCTAATGCCGGAACACAGTCAAACATCACCGCTGAAACACGACGCTGGAAACACGATCACTGGAACATGTCGGAACACGAATACCGGAACACGGTCAGCCTGAACACGGTCAGCCGAACACGTAACGCCGGAACACGAATCGCTGAACACAGCTGGAAAACATCATCACCGGCCGGAACACGATATCAAACACGAATGGTGCATACCGAGTACCAGCAGGCTGTACGATAAGGCACATGAGGAGGCAAGTAAAGAAACCACCGTAAAAATCGAGAATCACCGGTACGCTAAAGCGTATGGTATTAGAATGAAAGAAAGGGGAACTATGTACTTTGAGCTGAGAAAAGTAAAAGACTTTGTATTCAAAATTAGATCGTTTTAAGATTGATGGTGAACATGGCATGATGTGGTACGCGAGAAAAGTACGCAAAGAGTCACCAGAAAATCAAGGGAGAATACTGCATGCAAAAGCGAAAAGAAAGAAAGAAAGAAACCGGCAGCTTGAGGGGAGAAACGATTGAAAACCTCCTGCGATGTGGTGAATCTATAAAATGTTCGAACAAAGATGAATTCTGTTGTCAAGCATGTGAGAAAGAGTGAGCGCCATGGATGTGAGAAAAGGAGGAGAAACTGCGTGACAGGAGAAGAAGATAAGAATGGGCTGCAGAGGACAATAAGGCAGAGCAACAGATCAGGAACAATGAAGAATACAGAGAAGATCACCAGAAAGCGCAGAATGAACAAGCTGATTTAAGCAATATGTATTTTGGTAACTAGGGTAGGGTGGTGCTTAGGAGACGTGATGTCTCTTCCTCCTAAGGGCGCTTGTAGAATTTGAAGGTTGGTGCCTTGATCTGCGTTGAAGTAAAAAGGAAGTCGGTGCTTCCACCCAGCTAAGGCCGGGATCTCATGGAGTTGCGCTCTACCTACCAGGCCGGAAATCAGAGGTTGTGTTTCCTATGAGTTGGTGCTCAAAAAGATGAGATGTAACGGTTAGTTATCAACATCTTAAGAAGACGGTACTTTTCCCGGGTTGCCTCTGAAAAAACTGCGGTCTCCATACTTGGTGAACAGGAATGTCGCGGCAGGATTGTCGTCATACTATCTCATGTATGTTTATAACTCAATTTCACAGTAAAGACTCACTCCCACCAAGATTAATGATTCAAAGGCAAAAATGAGAGTAAATGGTTATTAATCTACACTAACCCATCTACCCTCCTGCTTAGTTCATACCGTGAATAATTGGTACCGAGCAGGTTCCTTTTAGTGTAAGGAAGATCCCCAGCTGAAATCAAGGACTAGTCAAGGATGGTTCAAATCAACAAGGCAATCATTTTAATGCAGCAATTTTGCCTCTCGAAGGTAAGTGGATGAGAACATACTTAATGTCTCTGGGAGCAGAAGATGTTTGGGAAGTAGTAGAAATTGTGGATATGCAAAAACTAACCGTGGTTTCTATCTAAAGATGAAAAATTAGAATTCACCTTTAATGCAAAAGCTATGAATGCGGCCTTATGGTCCATTAACTGTAATTTGTGAAAGTAATGAATCTTCAAATCGCTAAAGAAATGTGGGAAAACTGATAAGTAGCTATGAGGGAAATGAGAAAGTTAAAGGTTAAGCAAAACCTAAGGACCTGATTTGAACAATTTTGAGAATGAATGAAGATGAAAAACATAAGCAAGTTCTTTTGAGAGTTGATGAAATGGTGAATGCCATGAGGGCTTAGGAGAAACAATTGATGACTCACTTCTGGTCCAGAAAATTTTGAGATCTCTACCCGGAAAAGATCTGCTAACTCTAAAGTCTCGGGTAATAGAGGAGATGAGGAATCCCAAGACATTATCTCTTTGATCAAGCTTGGTTAGGAACTTTAACTGCTTAGGAAATGAGGATTAGCAAAGATCCAAACTCATCTAGGGAAGCCTCATTCAAAGCGTAAAAGAGTAAATCGTAGGCCCGAACCGATGAAATCGAAAATTTGTAATAAGGTTAAAAACTGGATCATGGAAGTACAATGGAAAACTACCTTTAAGTGTTTCAACCGGTAGGCAGGTGGGGCATTTTTCTGCAAAATGTCCTTATAAAGGGAAAGAATTTAACCTACAAATTTACGAAGCAGATTTCCAAGAAAGAAATATAATAAAGAAATAAGTATAAGAATAAAAAGAAAAGT
This sequence comes from Picea sitchensis, assembly GCA_010110895.2. Lineage (NCBI taxonomy): Eukaryota > Viridiplantae > Streptophyta > Pinopsida > Pinales > Pinaceae > Picea > Picea sitchensis. Next base: position 9,150 of record SNQJ01S0190946.1, on the reverse strand, counting down.
CTCAGGTGTAAATAATGATGATTCTACAAAAACCTCAGATAGTGAATCCTCCCGAAGATCAAGAAGATGACTTCATTCTTATGGACATAGAAGAACTTGAACAAAATTGTTCAGAGAATGATATGGATGCCGAAGTGGATGGAAGGTGAGTTGATGTGTGCCCCTGGAAGAAATAAATAGGATGAAAGAATAAAGAAGAGAAAGCAAAACAATTATTAATCCAGTATAAAACCAATACAGTAGACATTCCACTATTAAAGCTAGAACTTGAAGAGGCTAAGAAAATTGAAGAAGTCCTAGCAATAGCGCATTGAAAAGTAGGATCCAGAGGGAATAAACTAGAAGAAGAAGTTGTAACTGCTAAGAAGGAGCTAGAAAAATATCGTTTGGTATAATCAATATTTCTAGTATCAAAGCTTCCGAGGAGCTAAACAATATTTTAAATGGACAAAGACCTCCATAGAATAAAACTGGTCTAGGATATAAAGAAGCATGCAAGCAAAGAAGAAGTTAAAGAATATTAATCATCCAATGTGATTAAGTTTCAAATCGCTAAAGAAGTTGGAAGGTTCTAAGATAGAAAACATTGAGCATGCCCATTTCCAACAAAATGCACTCGCAATAAGAGAGCGTTTGGTTATTATTCAAACAATAAACTCAGATGTACCTGTGGATGTCCAAAAGAGGTGTCAGCCAATGAGTTCGAATGCACTGCATCATAAACATTGAGGACTAAGAGTCACGTAATATCCTCCTTAGGAATCAAATCCAAGAGTCGCATTAATTTCTCTCAATGGTTAGCTGTTTTGTCGCTATAACTTTGGTAAGTACAAGATGCACCCGCCTTACAATCCTAAACATTCATGTATCGAATATTTGGCAAATAACGATTTCATCACAAGGGACGGCCGCCTACCAACAGTAAAGAAGGGTAAATACGTGAACGTTAATCCATTTGACCTTTTATACAATGAACCAAATGCTGCCAACCGCTCTAATTTTGACGACAGCTACGAGGCAATTCCAGTAAGCACCAAGGCGACTAAAACGAAATATACAAATGAAACAAAATGTGCTGCAGAAAGAAAGAAAAGTCCTTACTGTAACCTCAGGCTCCCGCCCGAACAAGGATCCCCGGGTATTACTGACAAATGGTGATGTTCAAATCATATGTTTGGAGATAAGGAGAATTTTATTACTCTGTCTGAGCGTAAAGGTGGAAGGTAACCTTTGGAAACAATGCACTGTGAAATACGAGGAAATCGATCGGTTAGTCCGAGCAAATGGAAAGGAAAAGCCTGAATGTAAGCATTTGTAGATCGGGCGCAAAACCTTCTTAGTGTAAGACAGATGCGTGATAAAGGATGTGAAGTTCTCATTACGCCTAAAGACCGTAAAATTAAAGAGGTCTCCTCAAAAAAAACTAGTTGCCAAAGGAGTAAAAACAGAAAATAATGTTTACATTCCAAAAGAAGGAAGAGAAGAATGTCATCTACAAATATAATGGTTCGGTCAGGGTACGTAAGGGGATTAATTTGCACTTTGATCATCTAATAAAACCTAGAATAGAGCAGCAAAGAAGAGATTTCCGTAAAATATCAAACCATTACCGATATTTTCTGGTGTGGCCATATGTCAATGTGTCCCACCGCAACTCACTTAAATCAAAAAGTTTCCATCGCCAAGCAAAACCCCTTCAGCTAGTCTATATATGGATCCAGGAAATAACGGGCAAAGAAAACTATTCTCATGTTGGTTATTGATGATTATCCAGATTGACATGGGTTGCTCCTGAAGAGAAACCGGGGTTACGCCGTTCCAACACTTCAAAGCACTGGATCACAGTAACCGACCGAAGGAGGAATAAAGCCATCGATCCGGGAGAGGAGAGTCCACCAAGGTAATTCAAAGATCGTGATGAGCATGGCACGTAAAGAATACATAACGCTAAAATCGCTTAAAATGGAGCGGTGGAAAGGCGACAGAGTCACCAGCAAAATGGTATACAATAAATGATGAAGGAAAGTATGATTATCAAAGCCTGCATAATTCATACGAAATCGCACATCTCCATTGAAGCACATTTGAGACCAAATGCTGATAAGACTCCATATCATCTATGGTCGAAGACCCCGCCACCATTACGCACTCTGGTCTCTTTGAAGCTAAAATGCTGACCGTGGCGAACACAGAATTTGGGTGGGCGGCGATGACGTATCGGACATGAATTTTTCCTGGATACGCCGCAAATAGCAAAGGCTACGATGTTATAACAATAAGATACCCATAACGCTGATCCGTGACAGGATGCTGAAGTAGATGAAGAAATGTCATGGAAACACCCAAATACGTAGATCGGCGAAGAACGCCGATGATGCGATGAAGAACATGACCCGGTCACAGGAGGAAGAATCTGAGTGAGAGGATGAAGAAGGAGATTCCTGGGCCAAACACTCCGCAAGAAAGCCTTCCGCACTATTAGAGAACCTGGAAGTCAAATCTACCATGATGAAACAAAGGGTTCCACGAATAGTACCCCTAAGTTAATCTGAAAGTCCTGCTGGCATCTTTAGACCAAAATCTGAACCGTAAAAAGTCGCGAATGAAGCTTACGTGGAAGACAAAAGACCTGATAGCAGCCATGAAATGAGGAGCTGGACCAGATTGAAAGAAATAACACCTAGGAACTTGTGCCTAGACCTTCACATTGACAAGAACGGATAGGGACTAAAATGGGTCTCTAAGAACAAGTTAAATGAAATAAGGCCGACCGGTGGAGAAAATACAAGACTAGTCCGGGCAAGGGATATGCTCCGATTGAAGGACAAGACTTTGATGTAAACGCCTGGTTCCGAAGGGCAAGAATGGAGGTTATGGGAATGTTTTAGCCCATGCCAAACGCATTCAAAGCATAACGATGGGATGTCGTCGCGATTTAAATGGGAATTTAGGAAGAGGAAGTGTGGCATGAATAAATCCGGTTTTCTCCTCACAGATGTAAACCGACCATGTCCGCGTCAAAAGGTAGCCTAAATATGAAGCAAGCACCAAGAGCCCCTGTATGAGATCGACAAATATCTACACTATTACAAAGGCTCTAAGAGAAAGATTCCCATAGAGCAGTAATTTGTATACCAACCGGTTACAGGCCGGGATGCATCGGTTGTGCTAGTTTATGTTGATGATATTACTTTAATAAGAATTAACTACCCTCTGTTCAATGGTTTCTAATGCAATGAAATCTGAATTCGAGATGTCTATGTTTGGAGAGGTCACCGGTCTTCAAATTACTCAATCGATAGCGCCGGCTTCTCTCCCAAGAGAAGCACAAAGGAGGATGTTCAAGAGGTTTCAAATGGAAGATGTCTCCGGTGATGGCCACCTGCTGATTCAATGGTAGCTGCAAATCGGCGATGATACTTCAATTTTATGGATCAAAGTATCGTTAACTTATGATAGGAAGTTTACATACATCACTATAACAAGATCTCGTATATAAATGGCTGCCGCTATTGGTCGGAAGATTTGCCAATTTCTAAACAGACAATACTTAGTAGTCATTAAAAGAATTCCCTAACATTCCAGCAATCGCCTTATGGTTTATGGTACCTAAGAAATCAAAACTTTCACCGTATGGTATATTCGTGACGTAGGATTGGGCAATTCAGGTAGATGAGGAGAGACTAGTGAGGTGTATCTCTTGAGTGGTGATCTGTTAGTTGCATGGCTAAGCAAGAAGCAAAGTTCTATAGCTTTATCTACCACAGAAGCAGAATACATTGTACCGACATAAGTTGTAACTCCGTAATATGATGATCCAAGCCTTATGGACTGAAGCGTAACTACATGAAGAACCTTATCCCTTCAATTCTGATTATACTAGTACCATTAGTGTTTCTAAGAATCCAGTCCTTCATTCCAAGACAGCGCGCAATCAAGTATCATTTCTTAAAATATCAAGTTGCCAATAAAGTGGTACAATGGTGCAGACATTCCCTTCATCGAGCAGATTATTTATATATCGTCCATTACCCAAGACATACCAATGTTCTGCATAAAGAGTGGGTGTCTTAATTTAACTAACTCCTCCTCAGACTCTATTGTCGTGGGATGCAGATTACTGTGATCGCCTCGAAGAGACATTCTTTGGTCTTCTTATACCCAAGATTAAATATATTGAATATATTTGAATCAGCTTGGAGCAAAATTAGATGTCTGGATAGGTTGCTGCAAGTAGGAAGGAAAAACGTGCATCATCCTCTTACCTAACATAGAGAGAGCACAAATAATTTATATAATTTCTCGGGATTGATCCTGCTGATCATTCCGGTTATCCGATGGGGAGATATTGATTTTGATATGCACAAAACCTAAGATGTACAAATGAACGGTATATCGTACAAAGAGTTTTTTCTGAAATATAGATGATTGATTTTCAGAGGAGCACAGTCCAAAGGATCTTTTCACAGCCGTTAATCAACAAGGTAACATGGCGTTAGCTGAATATGCCAGATATCAAAGCCGACATCTTCCTGTATTAAACACCGCTGGAGTGCAATAAAGTCGAGCTTGAGGAGAATAAATTAACCTGCCCTGATGCTGGGAGAAATGAAAGACATATTGCTACATACTGCCACCAATGCCAAAGGAGATTGTTGAGATATATTATAATAAGACTGGAATGCATGTATTATTATATTGTCATTGATGGTAATCATTATGGATACCAAGGATGTCAACACTCTACAAGATCACGCTGAAATTAATCACTGAACACAAATGTCAACACGTAATGCCGGAATTTTAATCGCCTGAACACGACCCATTGAACACCTAATGTCGGGTCATCAATAACAACAGTATCACAACACGAATGCCGGAACATCATCGTCGGAACATGGTACAACATCATCGTTGGAACACGAATCATCGGAACACGAATCGTCGGAACACGATCACCGGAACACTTAACGTCAGAATAATGTAATGCTGGAATAACGTCGGAACACGTAATGTCGGTCAACAGCCTGGAACACGAATACCGGAACACGACTGCTGGAACACCACTGGCCGGAAACACAAAAATAAACATCATCGCCGGATGTGATACCGAAATACCTAACGGTGTCAGTACGCTCGGAAAACAAGCATGTAATGATAAGGCGCCAGGAGGTAAAGAAACCAGAAAATCAGAGAACGCTGGCATGAAAAATAAGGGAAGAAATCGAAAGAAAGGGAAACTACAAATTTGGAGTTGAAAGCGGTGAAAGACTTTAGTCCAAAATTGACCGCGCTTACAGAGGAACACAATACAGCCGATGGCATGAAAAGGCATGCAAAGACAAGGAAAAGCAACGAAAAACAAGGAAAGGAAAGGAAAAAAAAAAAAAAAGCGAAAAGAAAGAAAGAAAGGGAACCGGCAGTTGGAGTGGAGAAACGCAAGGAAAACCTCTACATGCGCTGAATCTATATAATGTGCTGGAACAAAGATGAACTGTTGGCCTTAATGTGAGAAAGAGTGGAGCGCTTTCATGGATGTGAGAAAAGAGGTGAATCATGATGATGAAGAGGACGGAAACGCATTCTTTGTATACTTTAACGCAGCCCACGCAAAGCAATGTTATCGCGCCGGCGTTCGTAACGCCGACGGCCTTAAAACCGAAAGGGTATGCCAGTGGTTAATGCACGTCCCTTCCAGCGCCAGAACCCGCTGCGCCCCATCCGTACTGCGCCGTTTTAAATCAGTTCCATCCTGTATTGAAAGTTCTGTTCCGCAACCCAGGTCGTTCCAGCCGGTGCCCGCCATAATGCACCCCAACAGTCATCATCCTACAAAGCTATCATATGGCTCTTTCCCCGGCTCCTGAAAAACCCGTCCACTGCAATGGAAACGCATCGCCGCCCGCTATAACTCCACCGCAGCACCGTTCACCGCTATCGAATATCCAAAAAGTCGAAGTACCACAATAATCAACCCACCGAATCGTTCCGCACACCCCGGTGGTTTTAACATTCCCAACACCAACGTTCTACCCAACTTATCTTCGAGGAATGAATATTCTCTCAATACCTTCACATCGAAATGCGGACTAACCATGCTATATTCCTCTCTCTGATGGCTCCTTTATGATGATCCCTCTCTCATAGCACTATCGGGACCCCTTCTATCATAATGAGCTTTTCATCTTATTTTTTCTCTCCAATGGTACACTTCGATAAATCTGGTGTGAAGTGGTGAAGTGTTAAACCAAAAAAGTAGTTTTTTCATGCTAAAGTAACCCGTGACTAGCACACACAAATTTCTATCATTTTATTTGGCATGATTATCAATGCATAAATCAAATATTCCTTAAGCATATCCATCAAAAAGCATAAGGTAAATGGAGTATTTGTGGAATTCTGATGGAACATCCCAATGAATCCTTTTGATAATACTATCGGGGAAGTTTTCAAGCTTGATCTCCAAATCACCATACACTTGATACATGAATCTAGGAAATTTTTTCCTTTCGATAACATTAATTACAACATAGTCCTCCACCTAGACTATTACACATTATTTTCGTCACCCCTATGACTGTTAATGATGTAAATCTATCCTTTGTCTTGAGAAGGATCAATGGCCTGAATCCCTGAAGAAGAATGAAGATACATTTTCCCAAAGAGATGGAATTATACTTTTCCTTTGTCAAAAACCTTAGAAAAAGGGACTGTCCCACCTTGCTTAGTGTTAAGGATGCAATGATATAGGATCGTCGCAGGTTGCACCACAGTGGCCTGCGACACCATTGCAGTTTTCTCATTGTTAAGGGTGCGGCGATTTTCGTACAAAGGAAAAAAGGGAAATTTCTTGAAAGTTCTAGAATAGAAGCTTCGAGGGTGATGTGGCCTTTGATTGGTTTCGATCTAAGTCACATCCCTGATCTCTTGGGATCATCCTAACCTCATCACCTTATCCTTTTCAACCTATAAAAGGAGAGGAGTTCTCATGGGGAAAGTTAGCTTGGGATTGAGTTGGATAGATTTTGGTGTGAGTTTGAGTAACTTTTGTAGCTTTGGGCTTTGCTTTGTCAAGATAGATTGTTGGTCTCAGAATCCCTCGAACAAAAGTGTGTGGGAAGCAAGGAAATGTTGGAAGGGACCTTACAACATCAAGGCATTGGTTGTATTCTCCTTTTCATATCTTTAATACAATGATATATTTCTTTCCCATAAAATTGGTCTTATTTTGTTGTGTGACTCCTTGATCACATACATAGGTTTTATTGAGTATATGTTGTTGCTTTCACTTCCCTGGCTTGTGTCTTTTTACAGGTTCAATATCCCATAAGCCTTGGAACGGAGCGAGTATGACACTAGCAAGGACAAACAACGTTTAAAAGGTATATCATTTATCTCTTGTTAGTTAGTATGCTTGATAATTAAAACTTAGGGAAAGTTTTATATTTTCTCTTGTTTGTTCTAGTCTCGGGGTGAAACTAGGGAGATCTGTTTGTGTCCGCACTTATTGATTAGTCCGATAATAAAATTGGCGACCATACTGGGGAAGGGATTGTTTTCCTAGTTTGTCTTGATTTCTTGCTTTGATTGCTTGGGTTTTGTTTTCTGATTCATTGGGAGATCCAGCTTGACTCTCTGACTGTTTAAATTCACTGGAAAAACCTTCTTGTTTTTTTTTTTTCCATTTTTCCTTTGATCATCGCACCCTACTTTGAGAGACATTGCGACGATCTAGGATCGAAACACCCTAGTTTGAGAGACATTGCAACGATCTAGGATCGATGCACCCTACCTCTTGACACAGTGTGATGTCATCGCACTGTATTTGTTCTTTAGCCTGCGACGACCAGGGATCGTCGCACTGTGTTAGTCTGACAACCTGCGATGATTGTGTGAAAAATTAGTTTTGGATGGTTTTTCTTGCCCAGACCTTAGATATGGTTTTGGGGTGAATTTTTGGGTTTGATTATGGTCTGTTTACAGTCTGTTTGATAGATTTTCTATTTCTTTTAGCTATCTTTGAAAACAAAAACTCTTATTTCTTGTTTTGTATTAGAGTGGGGGCATCTTTGCATTTGAAGTAGCGAAATTGCATGATTTTTGGCAATTTTGGTCTTGAATTCTTAAAGTAATTCCCCCTCATGGTGGGCCAAGAATCGTGTATTGGTGTACAGTCTCTTTGGCTCATTTATGGAAGCTCTTGATATTTATGAGTTTGATAAAATTTTGGGACATTGTGCATATGGGAATGATAAACGTTTTCTCCTTCTCGTAATATAGCTTTCATCGAAGTAAAACATTTGCATTCTCATTTATTTGCATTGTTTAGAGTCGGTCAAAAAATCATTTAGTCCACACCATTTTCCTCTTGAGTAACAACAACCTTAAAAATAAAGTGCCTATAAAAATTGATTAGACATTTTTATATTTTCTGGTAGCAAACCTACATTAGCTTATGGTGTAGGGCTTTGGAATAGGTTGAAAGGATAACTTTCGAAAGATATCAAACAAGCATAGTATATTGTGATAGGGAGAGTTAAATCCATTTGCTATATTTTGTTGTGGTAAGCCCTTCTAACACAAGGGTCAAACTTGAGGTCGCATTAAGGCCGACAGAGTTACTCACCCTACTTTGTTGGTCTTAGTGTAGAGATTGTGCGTATTATTGGGGGTCACTTGAGAAGAAAATCCTGTGGGGACCTTCTCGAGTTGATTTCAGGCTTAGATACCCTGCCCTTACGCGTGTATCAGACTATCGACTCTTTCCACAGACATCATGGTGGTAGTTGGTAACCTTAGTGGCCTTCCTCTTTAGGGTCTTTACACAAGGTGAATGTGGAGGGGCAAGTCTTCACGGTACCTGGAATTGACGTTGGAAAAACTCACTCGGGCTCCTTGGAGGGTATACCCATGTTAATGTGTGGGAGCTTTCACCAGGGTGTAAGTTTGTTAAGCAAGTCGTCAACGTAACTTTTCTACCCGCTCTATCTCAGCCCCTTCGTACAATGTTCCCGTGACGTTGGATTTCATCACCAACTAGTGTGTTCATTGTAAGAAGGTTTTGTTTGCGTGTTTACTTCCTAGATTTTTAGCGTGTGCTATTTGTTTTCCCTAGCATACTCTAGGTTGGATATTTATTTAATGGCGTCA
>SNQJ01S0190944.1:3892-18043 GCA_010110895.2 Picea sitchensis | reverse complement strand
CAACCTCCCTAAAATATCAAAATAATGAATACACAGACAATTTCCCTGATAAATCAATTCTTACCTTCCTTTCTCTGTTCTGTAAGTCTGATCTGTTCTGCTATTCTGCTCTGCGTTTTCTCTTGCTCTGCTATTCTGCTCTGCGTTCCATTTCACTCTGCACATATGATTCCTTTCGTATCACGCATCCTCTTCTATATTCTTCCTTACTGTTTCATTCCTTTTCTCACCAGAACAACCAACCTTACACAATCTGTCTCATCTTCTTTTATGCATACCTCTTCGACGGTTTGCTTCACCTTCCCTCAGCCGAAACAAGAACACCTGTCCTAGCAACTGAAATGCTAACCGATTCTTCATCATAAGTCTATTTCTCTTAACAGATTCATAACTGAAGCGTTAATGAGTGAGAAAGAACAACAACCCTCCGATCACATTCAAATCTTATCCGCACCGTTGAATGATCTTTATTATTCTTGCCTTTTAAATCGGTTTTCGGCATTTCTTTGCCCAAGTTTCTCGTCACTTTCACATCGCGATCTCCGAAACTCCGAAATGGAGCTTATCTGGACTGACACCTTCTCTTCCCGTGACCAAGAGCAGTGACCAAGGCTTTATGTGAAAGGCTCTTTCGTGATTTCACATATCGCGAAATCATAATTCCTTATGTTCAATGTTCCTGTCACCTCCAAATCCCGATCGACGAAATTCCATTATGAAATCAGATCAACGATCCAGATTATATCTAGATATGACGGTTCAGATTCAATCACTATTTTTCATATCGCGAAATCAACTTTATGTTCTTTGCCTTTCAAATTCCCGATTCGCGAAACTCCGAGAGAAATTAAATCAACAGTCCAGATCTCATTCTTGATTCAATGGCTGCGATTGAATCGTGATATCGCATATCGCGAAATCGGGGTTTTTGATGTCATGTGACTTTGTCATTTCAAAGTCCCGATCCCCGATTCTCCATGAAGAAAATTAACGGTCCAGATCGCTTCTAACGTTAACGACTGCGATTACATCGCGGAATCGCATATCGCGATTTCGGGGTTCTCGTTGTCATTGTTCACGGGACTCGTGAAACTCCGATTCCCGATTCTCCAATGAAGCCTCCTGTCGAGCTTTTCCCGGTGGCGCCTGATCACTGCCGCGTCCTTCCAAATGGACGGTCCCGATTATGTCGGGATTTCGAGACTTTCAATGTCCCGATTCTCACGACCTTGAGAACTCCGATCTCCCTATGGCTTATCTCCCTCACATCTTCTACAAATATGACAGTTGTCGGACTTTCGAAAAATTTGAATGGGATCCAACGATCACTGACTCTTCTCCTCCCGATTATTTCTGCGCTGCTATTCATTGCTATTGTACTCAAACCATCACTGGAACCACAACTGTACTTGCCATCAATGACAAGTATACGCTGATTCGCTGTCTGTTAACTGAATTTGCCAACAAGATTATCATCTAAAAATTTCACGTTGCTTCCCGCGATTGGAACCAACATAGATCCATCTTAACTCCGGATCTATCATGCACCGAGCGGGGTCAAATCCCTCGATATGAAAATATTTCCTCAAGTTTTTCACCTTGAGGGATTTGATCCCTCTCGACGCATGATAGATCCATAGTTAAGATGAATCTATGCTGGTTCTAGTCGCGGGCAGAAACGTGAAATTTTTACATGATAATATTTATCTATATGTATATGTTTAAGTTGAACCCGATACTTTGAAATTTACATCATTATGAATCCAAATAATAACAAAATAACAATGTTTAGTGATGAAGATGTTGAATAATAACACAATGGAATTTTTAAGATATTGAATGACATATACATTGCATCATATCATTAAGAAGTGATATGAAGAATATATTGAATAACTCATATATTACATAGTAATTGATCTCAATCTACCTTCTTCCACTTTTCTCTTACACACATTGACACACTTTCCCATCTTTTAATATCTCGATCATATGGAAATGGAGGTTGAAATTGGAGATCATGTAAGTTTAGCATCAAGTGAATTAGTTGTATAAGAATCAACTTATGTTGTACCCACACCATCATTTGGTGGGGGTTCTTAGATTTAATTTGGTTCCTTGTTCTTGTACCCACCTCTGACTTGTATCCATTCCATTTAACATGATTACCTTATATTTCCAGAATATGTGCACTGTTTAGACATTCATACAAAATGCAGGTTTAGCTTGCAACCTAGAACAATGAGTGCAAGACACACAAACACCAACTTCCATAACTGGAAGTAAACATAAGAAATCATTTCATCAACCATTGAATATCATTACAATGACCAGAGAGAGAGATACTATAAGGTACTAGGTCTATTATATTAGCAGAAAAGAGAAATAATGCAGAGAATAACACCGAGATAGCAACAAAATACGGAAATACTGCAGAGATAACAACAAAACAACAAATTATATGGAACCACAACACCAAAATTATACCTTTATTGATAAGAAACAATGTTCACTTGCTTCTTCGAGGGGGAAACCTCCAGTAGAGCAAAGCTCTATTACAATAATTCTTCAAGACATAAATTCTCATACCCTCTACTCCTATTTATACTGAATCTATCTATCCAAAAGAACAATCTAGAGGAAGATCCTTCTAGAAGCAAAAACTTTTATTATGTCTTCTTACATTTGACTTATTCCTCCTTATTGTTAGGCGTTATTAATATTGACCTTTATTACATGGAAATATATTATTCTACCCACTTGAGGGGTTAGAGAGGTTAAGTCCCTAACATATACTGATTAATTTGAAGTAGGTCGTTGAAACTGGTTTCCAAGAGAGCATTCACCACCCAAATGTAGGAATTCCTTCCTAGGGTACCACCCCTAAGCTAGGGCTATGATATGACAATGGTTGTTTCTATTTGTAGGCTCATTCAAAAATTACCCAAATCTATGTACAAAGATACTGAACTAGAGAAGGAGAGCAAAACAAACAATTAGAACCTCTACTAGCACCAACTAGACAGGGTGAGAGCCACAATAGTTCATGACCTTAGCAGTATGGAACTACTGCAATAGTTTGCTAGGTAGCCTTTCTATGACCAACTAGATCTAGGCCTCTTTTCCAACAACTGAGCAGAATCCCAATCCTTGCTAGTGCCAAATAGACAAGTAAATTGTTCTCAAAGTGAAATTACAACTACTATCCCCTCATTGGAGCAGAAAATTAGTCTTTTACTTAGCAATTTACCCAACACAGTTCCCTTCAATAGTTTAGATCCACATATATGAGTCTGGCATCAAAATTTAGTCCCCGAAAGCAGGTTTTTCTTTTGATGAAAGGCAAAATAATTTAGCTGCAGATATGGGTGAGAGATATAACTTAGAAGGAAGACACTATTGCAGCAATTGGTTGGGTAGCCTTGCTAGCACCAACTAGATCAAGGCTTCCTTTCCAACATGAATTGGAACAAAGGTCCAATCCTTGCAAGCACCAACTAGATCAAATAGACAACGGTTGAACTACAATTTCAGGAGTCTCTACTTCATTCCTGCACTGTTATCCCATGATGGAGCAACAATTCATACTTATATCCAACAAAACACTCTTCTCCATTCTCATTTGCAGTTTAGGGTAAAATACGTGAGCATGATCATGAGATTTCATCCTCTAACAACAATTTTTGGTTGACTTCCTAAGTTTACATGAGATCTTCCTAAGATTTATCTTTCCAAGGGCATGTAATGAGCATGAAAAAACCATGGAAGGAACCACCATTAATCAACCTCCAATGGGCATGCAGGGACCTAAAGGAACCCTCCAAACTCTGAAGAGGAAATATTTATGCAAACTTAGGAAGTTAAGGGGTAATTGTTGTATATTTATGTGAGGAGGGTGCTAGGTAGGAATTTGTGTGCATGGTAGATGAGATGGATTCTGTAATGTACATAACTAGCATAAACAATGATCATCGAGAAATTATTTCAAGAAATATAAACTACAAGAAAGTAAGTAAGATAGACAATGGTATAAAACCTGTAGAATATAACCATTGAATGATGATCCAAAAAAGAGAGAGCAATGTTCACGGGCCTCTATGAAGGGGAGACCTCCTTTGAGCAGAGCTCCAATACAATAATGACACTTGACAACACATCATAACCTACTAGCTCTATAAATGGTTTTTTTTCTAGCAAAAGCTTAATGACTTGTGGTCCCATCGCTAATGAGTGCCAACATCTTAGTGGGATTTATTTTATAAATGCGACCTTTTTACATTGAGTAACTACCCACTAACTATCTAATCTTCCTTATTCAAATATGGCCTCTTACATCAATTACTAACTGCTAAGTACCCCAAAGTAGGGATGTTATGGTAAGGCCCTAACATGCCTCCCCCCTTCAAGATAAACATTGTCTTCAAGGCTAGAGATGTGGAAGCTATTGTAAAATCACCGTTGGTTCATAGGTGGTGTCTTTTGGATGTGTATCCTTCCATTGTATTAGGAATTCTAGAATTGTGCATTGGCATAATCATTTTCTCTTGTGGCTAGTACTGCTGTCGGCTATAACCAAATGGAAACCTCTTCATCAAGTTCTAGAAGGTTCATATGAACTTAATAATTTGGCCCCGCGACCTTCTTCAAATAGGACACATGAAATATTGGGTGAATCTTAGAGTGCGCTGGAAGAGACAATCTATATACAACTGGTCCAATGCGATAGAGTATGAATTTTGGAACTAGCTTCTAGGAGTCCTCATTTTTTAAAGAGGTTTTCTTATAGGGTTGGAGATGGACAGCTAATTTCCTTCTTTGAAAGAATGCTTAGAGCGATGTTGATCAACCTGTTGCTTCATTCTATTTCGAACCAAAACAATATTTCCCTTAAGTGTGCATATAATGGATGCTCTCGTGCTATATGTGCAATCCACTTCCTGAACCTTGGATGTGCTCGAAAACTATGAGTGACATAATGAGGTTTTTGGCCATAGACAACTTCATATGTTGATATTTTGATGGAACTATGATAAGTGGTGTTGTAATGCCATTCAAAAAGGAGTAGACATTGAACCCATTAGTGCTGTGGGTCTGTTGCAAAACACCATAAATAGTTTTCCAAGCATTTTGTTGATTCCACCTCAATTTGATCATTTTTTTGGGGATGGTAAGTTGTGCTCATGTTTAAACAAATCCCTAAAAATTTGTTGGTAAAGGTGGAATCATGATCCGACACAATGGAAGTGGGCATGCCATGTAACTTAAAATTTCTCTCTATCAATACTGGGCCACTGCGGAGGGAATAAACGTGTGCTATAAATGATTTCCAATTTGTTTCCTGCTTTCTTGAGGACCACTATAAAATCCATGGAAATGTTAGTCCAAATGGTGGTTGAGATCGATAGTGGTTGCAATGCTTCAAGAGTCTTCACTGTTTCATCCTTGTTCCTTTGACAAACTTCATGTTCAACTACAAAAGTATGAACGCCCTTTTTCATGCCTTCCTAAAAGAAAGAGTGCGTAGCTCGTTTGTAGGTTTTTTGAAAGCCAAAGTCGCCTGCTAGAGGGGATAAATACAACTTCTCTAACACCCTTTGTTTTAAACCATAATTATGAACTAGAAAAATACGACCTTTAAATGACAAGGTATCATGTTGTCGACTATAGTCCTTAAGGGGATTGGGGTCCTTCTTGAGTCTTTGGCTGAGTTGAACCATTGTGTCATCAACGAATCATTCTTGTTGGGATTTTGCGAGCCAATGTGGTGTGGGTAATGATAAGTAGAGAGAGACCCTTCCTCATATTTCGTAGACAACACATCAACCACCACATTCTCTTTTCTCTTCTTGTATATTATCTCATAATCATACCTAAGCATCTTAATGACCCACTTGTGTTGCTTCGGGGACGACAAAATTTGTTCTTGAAAATACTAACTATGATGGTCCATATTGATATGGAAGTGCCTTCCAATGAGATATGAGTGCCAAATATGGAATTCACAAAGAATGATAATCAATTCTTTCTCATAGGTGAACTTTCCAAATATTTTGTCACATAATTTTTTACTAGCGAATTCCAATGGGCATCCCTCTTGCATTGATACTGCTCCAAGACCTTTGCTTTAGGCATCACATTCTGAGACAAAAGTCTTAGTGAAATTGAGCAGTGCTAATATGGGTGTAGTACACATGGCTTCCTTTAAATCTAAAAATCATTGCTCTGTGATATTGTTCCATATAAAGGCATTCTTTTTGAGAAGGGCAATTAAGGGCATTGCAATTCACCCATAACTATTCATAATCTTTCTATAGTATCATTTAAATCCTAAAAAACCACATAATATTTTCAAAGTCATGGGTTGTGGTCAATCCTGCATTGCCTCAAATTTCTTGGAATCCACTTGCACCTTGTCCCAACTAATGATGTGACCCAAGTATTCCACTTCAAGAGAAGCACCAAAAGTGCATTTAGAATGTTTGAGAAATAATTGGTTATCCTAGTTGAGTTGGAGGGATTTATCAACATGCTCCACATGTGCATCCCAATTTTCGCTATAAATTAGGATAAAATCAAATAATACAAGTACACATTTGTGTAGGAAGGGCCAAATAAGCTTTTGGCATGAGGCTTTATAAGGTGCATGGGGATTTGCAAAGACCAAAAGAAATCTCTAGAAAACTCATAATGTCCCTCATGTGTGTGGAAAGATGTCTTCGAAATGTCCACTTCCTTCATCCTAATTTGGTGGTACCATGAGCAAAGGTCCAATTTAGTGAATAAATTGGCACCATGAAGCTCATCCAAGAGATCATCAATAACTGGGATGGGAAATTTTTCTTTGATAGTCAACTTATTGACAACACGAAAATTATGACACATGCACCGATTTCCTTCTTTCTTCAATACCCTGATCATTGGGGATGAATAAGGGCTAGCACTGACATATATGACATTGACCTCCAATATTTATTGAATAATCTTTTCAATTTTATTCTTTTGGGGAAAAGGGTGCCTATAAGGATGCACATTGGGTGGTTGATTGCCTGAAATCAATGGAATTCCATGATCATGCTCACCACAAGAAGGGGATAATACACGAGGAGCTTCAAATACTTGTTGATGCTTAGTTAGGACCAACTTCAAATTACGATGAATTTCCTATGGGGGGCTATCCATAACTTGGATGCCATTAAATTGGGCAATAATGCCGTAGTATCCTTTCTCCAAGAGCGTTTCCATATGATGAGAGATGATAGTTTTTTGGGGGATGGGATGTATCCCCTTAAGAGTATGTTTATGGCCTTCCTTAGTGAAGCTCATGTATAAATCCTTGAAATACATGGTAACCAGGCCCAACGTTCTTGACCATTATCTTCCTAGCATTATATCACAACCACCCATTTCAATAGTGCACATGTGGGATTTGAGTTAATAGTCTCCCATTTGAACTTGCATATTCTCACACTGGCCACCACATCCATCATACTACCATTGGGTGTCATAATTTGAAACTTGTGCACTACATGGATATGACAATGAGTTTCTTTTGCAACTCGCCGATGAATAAAATTGTGGGTGTTGCTACTATTAATTAAAACAATCACCTTCTAGTGCTTAATGTATCTAACCAACTTCAAGGTCCAGGGAGATAAAATTCCTAATAAAACATGGTGGGAAATTTGGGGTTCCTCTCAAGGAGACTCCAAAATGGTTTCATCTTGAGGGGTATGGGTCAGTTCCTCTAATTCTAGCTTAAGAACCGCTGCCTCGGAAATGTCCTTATGCTGGTCAGAGGGGGTCACATCAATTTGAAAGAATTTATGTTCCATACATTCATGCCCTTTGAAATACTTCTCATCATAATTATAATGGAGTTTGAGGCATTGTTGGGTGATCTTGTAGACCCTCAAACACTAAGAGGGAGGGGTGTAGGGATGGTTGTAGATGCCAAAGGAGTGTGTGGGTGGGGGATACAAGAGGGTCTTTTGGCCTGTGCATTTACCACCATATGTGCTTCTTGAATTTTTTGAGAGGCCTCCGACCAAGTAGTTAGGCACATTATCATGACTTGTGCTCTAATATCCTCCTTTGTATCACTAATGAAACATTCTTTAAAAAAAGAATTAACAAGTCCTTTTTGTGGACTGCTAGTTGCTCCAAGGCTACTATCAATTCTTCTACTATGCCTATTTGGCACAACTTGGTTAGTCATCCCAAATATTTAGTGTCTCTTTCAAAATGAGCGTAGATGGATTTCACAAATTGGATCTATGAAATGTATCCCCCATAGGATTTATTATACAATTTCCACCGTTTCCATTGTCCCCAATCCAAGTTTAATATCCACACTCTTAGTTTCATCAGATTGTCAATAATATCATGGAGGGAGAACTAGTGTTCCATTTGGGTAACCCAACCAGTGGGGTTAGACCCATCAAACTTGTTCACATCTAATTTGGGAAATCTGTGTCACATATTGTTATCATGAAAGGGTTGTCTATTGCGATGCTCTCTATCATAGGGGATAGTCAACTCTACCGACTAGACTCGTCAGTCGACTAGATACGTCACATAGAGGAGTCGGTCAAATAGATAGTTAGAGTTGATTGACCAAGAAATTAAGAGTTGCAACTAACAAGTAACTGCCATGACATGTATATATATGTGACTATGTACCAGAGAGAGGTTAAGGTTGTTAATACATATAATAAATTGCATATTGTTGGTTCTCCCATTACTTGTGTATGATTCCATGTATGTCTATGTGTGCTTGTATATAATGCTGTAACATATGATGCTCTATGTAAGGAACTACTAGCAACCATCTTGTACTTTCCCTTAGAATACAACATTGGTTCCATTGTCGTAGTTCTAAACTCGGGCATGTATAAAATAAAAATCACATAGATATTAATGTTGATGTCATATGCGAATGGTGGGAGCACAAAATCAATAATTACATAAAAAATTACGCAAAGAGGAATTGACTAATGCTAGCAGAAACACATACACAATTCTTATTAGAAGCACACAAATGATTCCTGGAAGATATTCCAGAGGCACTATTCAAATATCTCAATCAATCACCTAATGCACAAACTCACTCCAGATGAAGAATTGATGCAAAAAATAATAAACAGAGGAAGAACAAATTTGAATGAGTGGTTTGAAAGAATAATGTGTGATTACATTGAAGAACACACAATCGAAGATAGATCGTCAGTTAAGATCGTAAAACAAAAATTTTACACCGACTTGCGTGAAAATTTACTTTTCACTGTTCCATCCTTGCTTCATAAATTTCTGTTAGACAAGGGAGTCAAAGACATTGTCGAATATTGACCCCTCTTGGCCAATCCTCCACCAAACTCAAATTGGAAAGAAAAGCAAGACGAGTGGGAAGAATTCCTTGAAGCTAATTACAAAGATACAAGAGAAGCATGGGATTACTTTTTAAATAAATGAGATCAAGAAGAATGATCAACACCATCGAATTCGAGTAAGTCGAGATGGAAATGGGGGGTTGGATGATCTGTGAGATGATACAAGTCGATTCGATTGCACCGAAGTCGATAAAGTTTGAAGTCAGAAGGAAGATAACTAAAACAAGTGACACATTAGATTCAAGAGGGAAGACAACACATTGAATGTAGGTCTATAAACCCTTAACTGACATCCAAAAATTGGAGTGGGAAAAATGACAAAAGAGGCGAGAAGAGTTACAAAACGAGAGGGATCCCATAATTTCAAATCAAAATCTTCCCTAGGTGCAAAAGTTTGCTGGACCAACCATAGAGAGTGCACCGACAACTCCTGGGAGGAATGAAATCTTGAGAGTGTGTAAAATTGTGATTCCCAACAAGAAATCGACAGATTCGATGGTATGGAGATTGATTATTCGGGACTCGCGATTCGACATTCTCTTGTAAGAATTCCTAGCCCGCGTATTACAGACTTCCTCCGTCATAAACTTCATGTGGATACTCAATCCCCGAAAGTATGGTTATGAACTAACAATGATGGTCATATAAGAGATACACTTCTAATTGAAGCGCAAAAAAATACTCAAATTCGACCAAAGGATATATTCCTCCACATAAGAGATCTCACGCACTTTGCCCCCCTACCAAACTTACCTCTTGAAGATTCTAAATCGACAGATAGTGAAAAAGAATCGTCACAACTTTTGAGAGTAAGATTCATAGAATATATAGACAAAGGATGTCAAGCAAATGACATAATCACAAGGAGAGAAAAAACATAATTAGTGCTATAATACGATCCGACTGAAGACAAACAACAAATTGTATTAGTCGAGTCGAACACTCAGATTTAGACTCCCCTAAGTAAGATCACGTCGACTTCCTAGTCGAATTCTATAGAAAATCAACAAAACCAAAATCTTGCAATAACATAGTTCCTAAGAACCCCAAGAAAACCACAATGGGCCTTAACCATATTTCCATATACAAAGGTAATGAATATACCAAACAACACTGGTTCGTTTGTGAGATATTTTGGGATGCATTCGAAATTATCGACGAAGATAAGAAGATGGCACAATTTGGTGCTACTCTTTGAGCCATGACCCTCACCCGGTTCATGAATTTTACAAACAATTAGATGAGATCAAAGGAATAGATGAAGCAAATATTTCTCATATTTTTCAAGACACAAGACGTAAGTCACCTGGCCAGGAAGAAACTGAAAGAAATCAAACAAACTCCAGGTGAAACTATTCGAGAAAATGACAAAATATTCAAAGAACTATTGAGTCAAATTCCCTACACAATAGAAGAAATACTACTCGTACAATGGTATGTGGCAGGACTCCTACAAAGAATATGAGCTCCACTATGAATGTACAACATTCAGTCATGTGAGAATACATTGAAAAAAGCTTAACACATAGTGATGGATGATGAAGGATCATCAAATTCATCAACAATAGAGAAAAGGTTAGAAGAATAGATTGCATAATTACAACAACCTATAAAACACATGTCCATCTCACGGAACAAACTCTGGTGCACCATTTGCTCCACTAAAGGACATACAAGAGACTACTGTAAATTTAATGATGCATTAGATCCAACAGTTTGACGTATCCAAATAGAAACTTTCTACGATGTCTGTGAGAGCATAACATATCACGCAACGAGGGATTGCCCACATAATTTAATAAATTCCCAACCAAAATGGAGCCATATCTACGAGGAAAATAATAACTCTACACATGAATGTTGTTTAAATGGGAAAAACAAAGTGAATATTCCTTCGGTTATTACCACATGCAGACAACCTACCAAAATGTTGACCAAGGAAATGGAAATGGATACGAAGGTCGAGGCCATGGGGGTTATCAAGGAAGATGTGGATACATAAGAGGATGAGCACAAACATGCCGAGGACGTGGTCGAGGCCATTACTATTGCTTTAATTGTTGGAAATAGGACCACACAAGTCTCGATTTCCCTATAAAATATAGAACCGACCTCAAGTTCTATAATATATGTGGAGTGGTTGACCACTCACTTGAAGACTTCCTGATCATACTAGAGAAAGTTAATAATAAGCGAAACATGAACCTCTTGCACATAGTTCCCAAGAAAAATATACTAAATTCCGAAAATCTCCACGTTGTAACAATATTAGGAGAAGGTGAAGACATTTATCCAGATCTTCTAGCCTGACAAAGGGGATACCGAAATGCATAGTCCGACCCTGAACATGAGGAAAAATTAATGCAAGAAGCAATGAAGTTCTTTAAAAATATCGACTAAGATAAAAAAAAATGAAACACAGGAGGATAATTAAGCATTCCAGACACTATTCTAGAAGAATTCCTTAAATTATTAAAAGAAAAATAGTCTGTCGGTTGCCTTATCGACCTACTAAACATTCTAAGAGAATATAGAGAGGATCAAATACCATTCAAAAATATGCAATCGTTGTCACATGAGAAGCATACAAACAACTTTGACCCGGAAGTCAATCTCGAAATCAACAACCACACGATTAAACATGTTGTAGTCAACTTTGGATCACAAGTAAACATCCTCCCTAGAGAAACATGAAATCGACTTTGAAAACACCCGTTAGTTCCAACAATGAACTTCTTAGAGCTAGCAGATCAAAGGTTCATTGAACCAATTAGCAACTCAAAAGTGTCATAAATTCTATAATGAGGATTCCAACGAGAGTCAAATTTGAAGTAATTAATTTGGTCAAAGGCATCCCTATGTACCATACATTAGTAAGAATACCATGGGGTCGAAATATGAAGCCGACTATTTGACTTGAAAGAGACATGATTAAATTGAAAGGTAGTGGTAGGAAGATTACACCCTTGGATCCAAAAGAAGGAAAACCTTGGGTAGAAACATGGGATGAAGCCCAAGATGCTCATCAACTGTACCAAATAATTAATGAACAAAAAGACAATGTTGATCCAAACACCAAAGGAGAAATCTTAGTCGGTACACCATTATCGATGGAGAAAAATTCAGATACAAAACTCTACAATTGGAAAATAGAGAACTATGAAGCCCAAGAAAAGGAGTGTTGGTCGATAGAGGTGATCAAAATAAAGCAATCAAGAACATGTTTCTCAGTACAAACAATCCCTATCGTGCTAGAGAAAAAACTAAAACAAATGCCAACTCTCGTTTAGAATAATACACAAATGAGACCTCCCTGATAGTTCAATGAAAGAAATTCCCCGACGGCCCATGTTGATGAAGTATCTAAGTCAATCAGAGAACAAGGGATGGTACAAAGCTTAGTGGAATCCTTCATTGGTCAGGTATCCTGATGGTGGGAAACTAATTCCCTCGACCTACAAACATGGAAAACCACTACCTTATAATTTGTAGAATGATTCGGTGAAAACAAATTATGAACACAAGTCGACATCCCGACTTTCAAACCTAGGTTCGACCCAGTCGCTCACATTCACCAATGTGAGAACGAATGAAGAAGAGTAGGATATAGAGATGAAAGGGTATGGCCACACATGTTCCCTAATACACTGAATGTCATACCACATAAGTGGTACACAATTGAAGAAGCATGTGGCCACACATTCACTAGAATGAAATAAAATAAAATTTTATCAGAGATTTTGAATTCATCCCAGAGGAGGTGCACTTGTGAGAGACTGCAAAATATATATATATTTTTTTCTAGAGAAGCCAGATCCTGACGAAACAAAAAAAAGAGGCAAGGACAAAGTCAACATAGGGCCGACATCGACTTGCAATTTTGTGTTGGCACAAAATCAAGACAAGATAACAACTCGTAAAATAAACATGGAAAACATAAGTTTTTCGAGACAAAGTTTTCAATGGAAAATAAGTCATCCTAGAGTAAATAATTATGTAAAGACAATTTATTCAGTATCTAAGGAAGACATGGAAGATACAAAAAAACCTGACTTTCCCTCGAGTTATAATGAGGTTGTAGAAGGAGAACGACAATTAAACAAATCCAAAGCCCCAAAGTGGATGGATACATAAATTAAAATCAGGGAATTCGACATTTCAGTAGAGGGTCGAAAGAAAGTGGTGAGAATATGTGACTAATGGTCATATAACAAACTACAAAAATAGTTGACCTACTGTGAGAATACCAAGACGTTTTTTCTCATTATTACAAATATTTGAAATGATTGGTGTAATATACGGGGTAGATGAAGATCGACCTCATGCTTAGGGCCAAACCCATCAAGAATCGACCTTATAAGTTAGCTCACTAGTATAAAACCATATTTCAAAAAGAGATAGAGGAAATGTTAGATGTTGGCATCATTTACCCTATTGACAAGTCAGAATGGGAAAGACCAATGGTCGTACAACTTAAAAAGAACGACTTGAAAAAACTAAGAATATGTGTCGACTTCAAGGGATTAAACAAACTAAGAGTGACCGATCCATTCTCGATACTGTTCACAGATGAAATCATTAATGAAGTAACCATGTATGAATGCTACTCTTTCATGGATGAATTCTCAGGCTACAACCAAGTACCAATTGTAAAGGAGGACTAGGGGAAAACAACATTCTTCTCTAATTTCGGATCATTCACATATAGAGTGATGAAATTTGGACTAAAAAATGCTCCAACAATATTTTCTCGGATAGTGGTGAA
>SNQJ01S0190943.1:0-18043 GCA_010110895.2 Picea sitchensis | reverse complement strand
CAAAAGATTTGTATAATCTTGAAATTAAAGGAAATATTCCCTATCTCATCCTCCTCTTAGAGGCAAGCCTTTCCACCATTGAGAGCATGCCTATGACTAGATACCTAATCTATAAGAACAAGTTACACAACATGGAAGAGAAGTGGCTTCCTAAAATTTATTCAAAATCCATTCGTAACCACCATCGACTCAAGCCATGATGGCATAAAGATGTCCAATATTGGCTAAACTATTGGGGAATCATGGAAGACATCATTTTGCAAAATAAGGATACTATTAAAAATATCATCAAATTAAAATTTGAGAAAATGTAGTGTGATAAAGACTTGAAGGAAAAAAAAAAATTAAGGTATTATAAGGATGTAATCAACCATAATCTGAAGATCAAAATTATCAATGTGTTTTTACAAGTGTAAAGAAAAACACAAAGCATTGCTAACATAAGAACAAATTCTCACTACCATAGAGAAAGTGGGTGTTAGTCAATTCCTAAAACTACCTATGAAAGAGTGTGCCACACATGAAAAACACTTTCTTTTAGATTTTTCATCTTAGATTAGATCTCAATTTAAAAATATTTGTCACACCACCAACCTTCCTAACAGTTTAACTCAAAAAATCTATGGTGATGTTGGAAATCTTCTCTTAATGTTTTTTGAGTGCTTAAACAAAATTATAAAGAATTGTAAGTAATTCCTTACCCTCTTAAGGTCTCGTAGACCAATTATGTGTGATTAACATTCATCATCATCTTAAGGTTTGATAAAGAAGTTGGTCTGGTTGAACTTTAATCATCTTATATGTGTATAACTAAAAAAATAAAATATAAAAGTTAAAAAAAATTAAAAATTAAAAACAAAATATATTATAGTAATGATAATAATTAATATGAATAAAATAAATAAACAATATATATTTATTTTAATGAGGTTAAAAAAAACCAATACAGGTTTTGAAAACTCAGATCATGATAAGTTTATGTTAATCTATGGATACTTTACATCTACCTTTTTTAAAAACATTAAAATCAAAATTTATTTAAAAAGCGTGAAAATTGCCATAGAAACTAAAACCATGTGTCTCTGAAACTAGAAAAAAAAATGATTTCTGTTTGAAACTGAAATGCATCCCAACTACAAGCTGAATCAAATTACAGCAGTGTGTAGTACAAAAACACAAATCAAAATAGTTTCGACATTATAATGAAAATTTGGAAAGGAAACATGAAAAGAATGTATATACATACAATCAAGACTACATCTAGTCATTAGTCTTAACAACATTATTTATTGTTCAATGGCAGCTTCGGAGTTCCCAAAAACTTCATGAATGCATTTCATTCATGGGAATACATAATTATTACCAGCTTCTAGAATTAGGTGAAGTACTCTAGGAAACTTGAGAACTATACACTTCCTTCAGTATGATAATGGGCACTTCACCAAGAACTGAAAAGAGAGCATTGCCACCACAATCAACCCCTACATCTAGTTGGAATCTTGGGAAACCTGCTGCATTTTTAGGCGGAGTTCAATGATGCTGGAGTTCCCTGTAAACATAGTAAACCTCAATGATCCTCACTTTGTACACTGCCAGTTGTATTGGATAGTTGTACTTTCTATTTTGTCTTTCTTGAGCCTATTTAGCTCAACCTTCTTGCATTATGGCGAGTTCAGTACTTCTTCCTTACATTTCAATATATTGTTCCTATTCTTTTTCTCTGCATTTATCTGTGCTTCACAATTTATCCATGGTATCGAGAGAGCTTCAGCAGAAAGCCTCTTCACACAGTCAGGAGAGAAACACAATCCTCCCACAGTCTGCGAGCTTGTGGATCTTGAGAGTACAGCGTCCTGAGACTTTTCACAAAGGAAGGCTTGGGCTAATACACCAATACTCTCAAAAGATGGAAACAGTAGAAACTTACTTGAGGAGGCGACATGCTTGACTCAAAATATGAGGAAGAAGAGACCAAGAAAGAAGAAAGTTCAAAGATTCTTGCACATTTTTCAAAAACTCGTCAAAGGTGTTTCAAAAAGAGTTGAGAATGGAAGATCATTTTAAAAACTTCGAAGATTTGTTCAAGTCGTTAAAATATTGTTAGAAGCCAACATCGTTTAAAATTTTCTAAAATTAGGTCCAAATCACGGTAAAGATTGAAAACAAAGAAACGGAAAGAATTCGTGGAATTCTTTCAAATGTTTGAAAGATTCACAAATTTTTCTTCTGCAGGAGAAAATTCCGTCAAATTCAAAAAAGGCATCTCGAGGTTCAAGAACAACGTCCTTGACCCATTAAGATTAGATCTATAGCCGGATCTAGAGAGGAACAGATCCGGAAAGGTGAGGAGAGTGAGGAAAGGCAAAAGCCTTTCGGTCGTCGAGATCTTGCACAAAAGCACGACAACCCGTTGGATCTGTGAGAAGGTGCACGAGGTTTACTCCTCTGTAGTGCTAAGGAGAAATTTTTGACTTGTGAAGTCAAAAAATCCCAAAATCATTTGGACCATCCATCAAAGAGGCAAGTGGCAAGATCTATTCCATAGCCAAATCACGACAATGTCACGGCGGAGTTGGACGGCGCAAGAAGCAGTACACTCCAAAAGCTGCGATGCGATATAAAGAATCTAAGATTACAACCCAGATCCATCTCGAGAGGGCCGGTGTATCGAGATCAACGCATCACATCACATCGGCATATCAAAGGACCGTGAGGTTTTGAAATACCATCGCAACAAAGTCGCCGAGCTTCACTTAAAATCGCCGTCTGGCGTAATGATAAAGTCGCAGCCATCATTTGACTGGACATGTGGAGGACATCGTGGAAACCGTCGACGTTTCGACGTTGGGGTTTCAATTTGTGAGAGAATTACATCAGCGGAGCATCACAAATCCACGATATCCCAACGTTGAATGGGTCCGTCCATATTGAGGGCCGTTGAGTAAATCAGGACTGGAAAAAGTCCCAAGGAAGGACATCGGTATGCTCGGGATTGGCGTTTTAGCGAATCCGAGGAATAAGCAAGAACGAACTCAGAAGTTTGACATCCCGACAAGGGAGTAAACTCCATCATTGAGGCCCCAGCCGGCGTCACATCGCCCATCAAAATGGAATGGGATCGAATCTCCCACCCGGTGAAATCCCAGCCTTGAATCTAACCGTCCATCTGTTTAGGACGGCGTGGGGAGAACTCTAGTCATCAAAACGTACTATATTCGGAAAAATGCCCTTGAAGATCTTGAGACAAGTCCAGAACAAAATAAATGTGAAATCGCGAGGAGAAATACTGGACCATCCAAAATACATTGGGGCCGTGGAAGGCGATCAAAGAAATCAGCGAAATTTCTCAAAACAAAGCGCCATCGGTAAATCGAGATCCGAGGATGAAGGAGTCAAAAGAACTTCGTCCATCGAACTTCCGCCGAAATCCCAATTACGATATCTGGAAAATAAAGATGCGGACCATCGAATTGTCAAAGGCAATTTTTGCCTGCTTCGGCGATTTGAAATTCAAAATTCAGGAGAAAAGCATGTAGCGCTTTAAAAGTAAGGCATGTGGTCACATTGGAAGGAGACTAAAGGCCAATTCAATCCCGACAAGCTCCCTTACATTTCATCCCGGAAATAGAGCAAATAAGGCGATCGGGAGGTAAATATGAAATTTCCCTCTACTTTTTCTACAAATTTTTTTTATGGCATTGTCTAGCAAATTAAAACCAACTCGGTCAGGATTCTACTAGGAAAGAATTATGAGTTTTTGGTCTCTTCGAATGAGGTAATTCTTGCAAATTACAAGAGTGTTGGGAACTATTGGATCTTGGATATGTGGAACTGGATCCTGCTTCCCTCGTTGCCGCATGACAAATGATCAGAGAATTGCTCAGGCAACATCGAGGACCAAAGAAAATAAAGCGAAATTATTGATGTGGATGACTTCAATTTTTCTCAAAAATCCACGAGTGCTAGTACTTCCAAGCGAGGCACAGGACATTCTAAAATCTTCCTACCAAGGAAATGGCGAAATTCAGCGTGGCTTCTGAGACCTTATTCGATGCAATTGAGAACTAAGGATGAATGAGTCCAAAAGCTGATGAGATGTCGGTTCTTGATGACGAGTCATGGAATGAAATTAATGAGCAGATCGGACTAATTGGTGAAACCATCAATGATCAAAGAATTGTTGAGAAAACTCTCAGAATCTTACCCAAGAAATTTGAAATGGTTGTAACAACAATCGCTTGAATCGGATTTGTCAAGATTTTCAACAGATGACTTAATTGGTTCTCTAGTGACACATACAGACCTCATCTCCGCAGATTGGTCAATCTCCAATGCTTTCAAACTCAATTCTCCTTCAGCGAGAGGGAGAGGAGGAAAAAGCGAGAGACTCGCAAGGAAAGAGGAGCAATCAAAAGCCAACTCTCATTCCTTTGGAGGTAACATACAACAAATATCTTTGAATGAAATTTCAAGGTCAAAGTGTGACAACAAAATCAACATCGGAATTTCCAGCCTCAAAGTAGGAGGGAAAGATCAAATGACAAAACAAGCATGCAAAGCTATTACTGCAAAAAGTATGGAAACTATGAATCTTAATGCAGGAAGAAACAACTAGATCAACACTTAGGCAAAGAGAATGTCTCAAATCATGAAGGAGAAAACTCAAAGAGGTGTTTTCTCTCATGCCTGGGTGAAAGAACAACCCTAAAGATCCTACAGTTTATTTGAATGATGGATGCAACAATCACATGACAGGTAACAAATAATTACTTTTATGCATTTATTCTTCAATCTCATCACGATATTACACTTTGAAACAATTATTTAGTCAAAGTTTAAGGAAAAGGAAGCGATTCTATTTTTTCTCATGTGAGATATGGGGAAGACATAAACAATGTCTATCATGTTCCGGATTTAAAACATAATTTGCTAAGTGTGGGACAACTTATTGAACATGGCTACAAGGTAATTTTTGAAGGAGCATCTTGCTTGTATATGTAATAATCGAGGCGAGAGAATGATTTAATTGAGAATCCATACTTGTCCAATAGGATGTTTCCTTACCCTCAAAAGCGCAAATCTAGGAGTCAACCATATGCACAAAGTGCATCTACCCAAAATGAAACAATGGTTTGGCATACAAGATTTGGACATATACCATTTCAGATTCTAAGTCTTCTTGGGAGAAGAACTCCATGGTCAAGGTCTACCTATCTTCAAAGAACAAATTCCCCTATGTGAGTCTTTCATACTTGGAAAAATAAGAGAACTAGTTTTCAGGTCTTCCAATCAAATAGAAACAACATCTTGAGAACTTGTTCACTGTGAGCCTATATTGGACCAATGCAAACAAGAGTCAATAGGTGGTAGCTTTTATTTTCTAACATTTATTGATGATTTCAGCGAGAAAAATATGGATCCTATTTTCTCAGAGACACAATAAAACTTTGCAAAAATTCAAAATTCAAGTTAAATTTGAAAAAAGAGAGTGGAAAATATATCAAAACTCTCACGTCAGATGGAGGAGGAGAATACAACTCAGGATAATTTGTAAATTTCTGCAAATTTCAAGGCATTATCATGCAAAACAACAACCAAGGTGTCTACTCCCTGGCCCGAGAATGGAGTGGGTGAAAGGAAAAAATCAAACAATAATAGAATATGGCAAAGGAAACATGTAGAAACACTTGTCAAATACTTTTGGGCTGAAGCTTGAGTAGCATGCTCAGTTTATCTCTTGATTAGATCACCAACCACAAGTCTAAGATGAAAGTTCCCCAAGAATAATGAAGTGGGACAAAGCCAAATGTCCTTAGATGAGCAACATCTAAGGACATTTGGATGCATGGAGAATATGCTCACATACCTTGAATTAAGGAAGAAACTTGATGAAAAAAGTGAGAAATGTATTTTCAGCGGATATAGTGAAACATCTAAAACCTACAAGCTTTACAATCCAGTCACCAATAAATTAATTCTCAGAAGAGATGTATAATTTCTGGAAAATAAATTCTGAAATGATTCTGAAAATCAACACATGGACAGTCAAAATCCATCGCTACCAAGTTAGAAAATACAGAAAATTAGGAACAACAAGTACCTCAAACTACTCTTCAAAGATTGCAACTACAAAGACAACTTTGAACACTCAAAGGATAACTCAACTTCCCATTGAGAGAATCATTCTTTGAAGACCACAGAATGATAGAACTCGAAGTTTGAGAGAGAAATCCATGTGATTCAGTTGGATGACTTTGAACAATACAATCTTTTGCTTAATGTCATGTCAACCTACATCCTTTAAGGAAGCAACTAAAGAAGCGACATTGGGTTTAAACTGAACCAAGAAATTGAATCCATTGGAAAGAACAAGACATGGGATCTTGTTTATTTGCCAAGACACAAGAAAGTATTGGTGTCAAGTGGGTTTACAAAACTAAACTCAATGAAAAAAGGAAGATTGAAAAACACAAGGCAAGACTTGTTGCCAAAGGATTCTCACAACAATTAGTCGCGATTATGGTGAAACTTTTCTCCAGTAGAAAGATTAGACAATGTAAGGACTCTATTGGCCATAGAAGCACAACACAAATAGCTTAAATTGCTGAGATGGATGTCAAGTCAACATTCTTGAATGTTTTATTAGAAGAAGAAGTCTATGTCGATCAACCACATGGATTTCAAGTCCAAGAGCACCGACCAAAGAAGTGCGAGTTGAAGAAAGCCTTGTATGGCTTAAAACAAGAAGCTCCAAGATCTTCGTACAATAGAATTGACACTTATCCGATCAAAAAGTGGTTTTAGGAGAAGCCAAAATGAGCCAACTCTTTACACCAAAACAGTCGGCATGGTAAAATTTTGGTTATATGTTTATATATTGATGACATGATCTACACAGGAAATCTTGAGTTAATAGAGTTTAAACATGCCATGCAATGTGAATTTGAGATGAAGATCTTGGCATAATGAAATATTTTTAGGCATTGAGGTTCACCAATCAACCCCAGGCATTTTATGCATCAAAAAAAGTATGCGGCCAGACATCATCAAAAATTTTATGGAAGGATGCAATCCAAGAGAAACCCCATACCTTTGGAAGGCACAAAGTTGAGTAGGCTGATGAAAGGGGTTCTATAGTGGACTCTACTTTTGTATAAAGTTTGTGAAGCGGTTTGTTGTATGCCCCAACAAGCCAGCGACATTACTCTTATGCAACCAACCTTGTTTCGATTCATGGAGATCACCCAAATCTCTCATTGGAAAGATGGAAAAAGAATTTTGAGGTATGTTGTAGGAACTCTCAATTTAGGTTTATGGTACAATAAATCTGATAGTAATCAACTCTACGGATTTACATAAGATAGTGACTGGGTAGCCTGAATGACCAAGTTAACATCAAAGCTTGGGTTATAGCAAGAACTTATTCATCACCCTACTACTCCCAAGAAAATGGGCAGGTGGAAACTATAAACAAAACTCTTAAAACCATTATACAATGAACGATCAACTCAACCATGTCGGATTGGAATATATGTTATACTTTCGACATTATTGGCTTTAAACATCACATTGAAGTACTGACCAGACTCACCTTTTAAAATTGTTTACGGGATGGAGGCAATCTTTTCCATCGAATGTCGGATCCGTCTCTAAAATTGGCGATTTACAATTGCCAGAACCTTCTCCACTTGAAGAATGGTTAGTATACCTTGAGCGGCTCAATGAGAAGAGTCATGCGGCGTTCTTGGCCAATGAGGGCTCATAGACATAAGGTCAAAGTGTCAATATGATCGATCCGTTAGTCTCCAGATTTTCTTTGAAGGCGACATTGTCCTAGTCTATGACCAATAAGGACCCCCTGAGGGAAGGAAAATTCAAACCCATGTAGTTGGGACCTTTCATCATAAAAGAGAGTTTTCAAAAGGAACTTATCATCTGGTTGATTTTGAAGGGAATGCTTTGT
Source organism: Picea sitchensis (assembly GCA_010110895.2). Taxonomy (NCBI): domain Eukaryota; kingdom Viridiplantae; phylum Streptophyta; class Pinopsida; order Pinales; family Pinaceae; genus Picea; species Picea sitchensis. Next base: position 10,080 of record SNQJ01S0190943.1, on the reverse strand, counting down.
GAGCCTAGAAATGAGCTTTACCTCAAGAATTACTATTCATAGGCGAGGTCAACGTAGGTAACTTTGTATATGTATAGTCTTAGTACTAATACTTTTTAGTTTATTTTAGTGTTATGGGCGTGTATGTCGTTAATGCTATCTTTCATCACTCTGGCATATGTCAAGTGATTTCGAAGTGTTCATTGGGTATGTGAGATGGTGCTAGTTGGCACGCTCGGAGGCTTGCCTCCACATCTTTGGTAATCTTGCCCTCAAGGCCAATTATTATCTTAAGAAGGTATATGCTTAGGTGAAAGCACAAATAATGTTGCAGTATAGTCTGGAGTTATTGAGTTGCTTCGTGTTGCTTTGTCATTATGTATCTCTTATTTCCGGGTCTATCTTAATGCTCAACTATTTGTGTCTTGGTTAATGAAGTGTATCAGGTTCATGATCCAACTTTACACCGATGGTCCTTAGGGTACATCTCTTAGAATGAAAATTTGATTATATTACATAATTTCATGTTCCTAGGAAGTTTAAACCAAGTTCTGAGATACAGCTAATCAAATTTTAGATTGGCATCTTACTTGAGAGAAATATGAAAGAGCAATAACATAAGAATTTAAATACATTTTTTTCACACCACGATCCATAAGATACAAAAGACCAAAAAAAACCATATATAATATCATGGAGTAACCAGAGTACATAGATGGCCACAAGCACCTCAAATATAGAACCAATAATGAGTCCTTAAGGGCTTATGCCCTCAAAATATATACAAAAGGTGCTTTCGTTGCACGTCAAAATCTCTAGCTAAACTCAAGTCTTGTGGGCCCTGTTATACTGGTGCACAGCATTGGCTAAATGTCAAAACAACGAGACCCACATCCGTGGTGCCCCTACTACATGAGGATGCATAGATGGTAAAAGGTCCTCAATCGCCGCCGAGACCATGCGAGTGAGCTCAGTAAAGTTATGTTTGACTCATCTCAATACCCTCTGAGCCTCCCCAGCTGGAATATCTCCTACTACTGCTGGTCCCCCAACAGCGGAAGTTGCGGCCCCTGGATGAGGACGACACCTATTCCTCGCATAATCCACAGGTCATGAGGGTCCCACATCTTCACACAATGAACACATATCCTTCAAATACTCTGGCACAAAAAAATGATATATAACCAAACAGCAAAAAACTACAAAGGTGGATACTTACCCATCTCCCCTCACTCCTCACTAGATGCGGTTTCTTAAGGTCTCTTGAAAAATCCAATCTTAGCATAGGGTAATCCTCTATAAGCTGGGGATTTTGTCATTAGCCAGTCACACAAGAAGTCATCATGAAGGACTCATTGGTCCTTCCAACACCATGTCATGAGTAATTCTACTTATCTACACCACGATGAAGAAGTCACGATGTCCTCATTGCCACCACTAATCGAGGACTAAAGCTTCGAACTCTCTCAAAGAGCGAAAATAGAAAGGTCGAACCTAAAGTTCCCCAATATTATTATAGCATTAGTTGTCGAGCTATCTTCATCACCTCAAGCAATGTGGTACTCCAATAAAAACTTGTGTATTTAAGCATTGGGTACCGCAGTTCATCTATACCGCGGGGCGCTGATGTGAGCGGTGAACCAATTTGCCCGATAAAATACTATGGCCTATGGCGATAAGTTAGTCGATCTTTCTTATGGGCACTACTCTAGCGGTTTGTATCGACTTCCGCGATATAGACATATCCAATTCCACTATGTTATAGATACATGAAAAGTCAGAAAATTCAGCTGGTTCCCCTCTCACGGAGGCCAATCAAAAGTAAATGTATCTTTGGACGGTAGAATCGGTGGCTACCTCTAACATGATTGCCTATGAATACAGATATACGGTGAATCAACCAAGGAATTCAGTAGCCAAGGTTGTGCCCACATGAAAGGACATAGAAAAACTTGAGTAGCCATGCTTGCATCAAAGTAGCCACAGCATTGGGGTTTTCCTCGACCAACTCATTCACCTCTTCATTCTCTCTTTCTCTCCAATGGACATACATCACCGCAAAACACCAAGGTTAGGGAGGGTTAGCCCACTTGCTTTTTTATTCCTTTCATTTCCAGCAAGGGGGTCCCGCATCTTTGTAAATGGTGATAAGTGGGTATTACACCACGACCTATCTAGAACAACGGCGTGGACCTAGGGCTGACTCTTTAAAGGTCGATGCCCCCCTAAAATATGAAACCCAATGCACAAATAATGAAATAAAATGCAAGATAAGGGATTTTTTACTTACGCTTGGTCGAATAGAAGTTTGTTTCTTCCGTAGCTCCAGAGGAATCCTTCTTTTGACAAGGGGATCTTTTGTCGGGTTGTCACTTTTTTTGCCTCTATCATTTATTTATACCAAAATATTGAGTGATTGAGAGTTGCATAGGAGGAGACTGAGTTGAGATATATAGGATAATTTTTTTGAGTTTTGAGAGTAATTTTCGGCGGTCCATTGGGAATTTTTAAACAGCGATCGACTTGACATATCCGTTAGAGTTTCTACGCTTGAATTTTGTATCATTTCTTTTTTCCTTTGCCATAGGATTGATCCAACCAAACTATGGTACAGAACCATCATTATTGATTTAGAAGTGTCATCCAACTTGGTGGTAGATATTACTAGAACATGGATGCCCTAGGCAGGTCTTGGTTTCATTATGGTATCCATGTTATCTTTAAAACACTATAGGCAGGAGTCCTTGTATTTTTTCCTGAATAGGTTTGAGCCTCATTTGCATAATTCTTATTTAGTGTTGACCTCACCCTCAAGACTCCCAAATTAGCAGGTCTTCTTTAGCCCTTTTGAGAACCTCTAAATTGAAAAGATTGTCTAGCGATCTTATGGCCTTTCATGCTTATTAAACTGAAATTTGAGGGAAGTCCACACATCTGTCGGGAGTGGTAGTTTTACCCTTTTTGATTGGATGGTCAAATATGCGAGCAAAGAAGTATACTCCTATGGAACTTCAGCTCTATAGAAGATTACTCTGAGGTATAATTTTATCCCTTTTTGAGGCCTGAATGACTAAACTTACGAAAAAGAAACCCCCACCGAAGTCATAGTTAATCTCTTTTTAGACTCCTTAAAATTAGAAAAGATAAGCCAAGTGACCTTATTATTTCACACTTGTTAAAATGGTCGAGAAGAAAATTCTTAGTGAGAGTCCATAGTTAAGCTTTTAGACTCCTTAAAAATGAAAAAATGGTGAAATTGATCTTGTCCATATCACACTCGTTAAATGGTTTTCAATAGGCGTCTTGTCAGTGTTAGTTTACCGCTTTTTCGAACTGAATAGACTATCTTTGAAAAAGGTGCCCTAATGGAGTCTACTTTTATGTTTCCAGCTCTCTAAATATGAAAAAACCACCACCAAGCTTACCCTCTAAGACCGTTAAACTTACATCGAGGACATTACCATTGTGTGTTTTATTAGCTGCGTTTACGCCCTTATATGGCGACCTTGTAACAATTTTTCTTAGCGTCATAACACCCTTATTTAGAAGGATTTTTAATGAGTATCATTTCCCTATAACATCAGTCCTGTCCTTGTTCCTTGAACTTGTGTGTTTTAACACTCCTTCCTCCATTAATAGCAGTAACATTCATTTATTCTTTTCCTAAATTATTGAAAAAGACAAAAATCAAATATACCCAAAAGGAAAGGGGAAAAATGTTTTCTTTCTGTGACATAATAAGTCACCCTTGGATAAAGCACATTTGTCACGTTTTGTTCATCAAACTATGGGATGTAGTACTACCTTAGGAAGTTGTTCTTACTATATAGAGTTGTTTCCTCCACAGTTTGGTTACTCTTCCAAATATATATGGAGTTTGCGTTGCCTCTTGATTCATAGACTTATGATTAATTCCATGCTACCCGAGTCTCATCATTTTATGGGTGCTATTGTCCAAAGGAAGTTTGTCACCAATCCTAAGTGGCCCTCATTGAATTTTATCTTTCTCATCATGCTCGAGCATCACGAAAGTCCAATCAAGTCCTTGTTTGAAATCTAATGAAGCCTTTAGTCGATCATCAAGTCCATGGCCAAGCGGAGCCATCGAAGACCTCACGGGTATTGCATTGTTACACTCATATTACACTCCTACTCGAGTTTGAAGATTTTGAAGTAGTTGCTCGAGCTCGAAGACTTCATATCTAGCCATCAAGTCGTATGAGCTTCTAGAACATGTATGCCTTTATATACATGTATATCTTTTTTATTTGAGATGTGGCTCCAGCATTATTATTGTTCGGCTCTTGTTTATATAGTTATATGACATGGATCTGATTATTATTTGATTGGTATCCATGCTTGTATTTTATCCTGAAACATCATTATGCCCACCTGATTGAACATTTGTTATTTTGCAAAAGCGGCACCTCCGGTTCGATACTTGGAAACAATCGTTGGCACATCAATAAATATTATTGGTAATGTATTTTAGGCCCGTAGAGGATGCTCTTCTCACCTCACATTGAGGGCATTTTGTTATAACCCTAAATTGCACCATACATTCTTACGGCATCCAGACAATCACAGTCCTTCTTTTCCGAACTGAAGACAACTCTTTAAAACCTCTTTTATAAGGGCCCACACACCCTACTCCATTACTGTGCATGTACACGTCAACTGACCTAAACGACCTGCGTGGACCGACAAAAGCATGACAAAATGAAAGTTTCTAAAAGAACACACAACTTTGGGTGAGTTAAGCAAATTCGACCATGCAGGCTGAGGGTTCATCCAAATACCAGCCCCTTCTAGCCTATAAAGAATGGGTAGGGTCCCATTTGGAAGAAGGAAAAAGATAGGAAAAAAAACTACGCTTAATTTCATATTCCCATTGTCACAACCCTTTAGCCATCCTTGTGCGGAAAAGAGATCTGAAAAGTTAGAGGACATTTGAAGGATCCCGGGGATCGGGGTTCACGGAGTGGTGGCTGGTCTCGACATTTGTAAATTGATTCATTTAAAGTAATAAAGAAATTATTTTCTTGTCCCACTTTATGAGTTCTTCATAGTACAATAAATATATGTTTGAATCTCTATTACATTAGTCTATGGAAGCAAAATGCATGTGTACTTTGTTGCTTGTTTTGCATATAGGCAGCTTTGAAAGGAGGACTGCTAACAAGAGATCAAGCGGGAGGAAGGATCGACATCAAACATCCACAACAAGGTATGTTGGTCTAAATTATGTATTTGCTAAAAAGGAATGGGGTTTAAGTCTGGGGACAAAGATAGAAAGTATATTTCTTTTGGTAATATCTGCATGCATAATATAACCATTTGCTAGTCTGTAGGGAGTTCCATCACAACTTACACAATGAAAAAGAGTTGTTGTGCAAATCAAATCCTTTCCCAATGGTCATAAATAATAAATTACAATAAGAAATCAGGAGAATTCAAAACCATGTTTTCCATAAATGGAAAATAATTTAAATTCGAATTTGTAAAATGGATATTCTCCCAAGTACACTTATACTTAATAATTAATTATTTTTGGGGGATATTACATTAGAGGTAGAGTTATTCAATATTAAAATACAACATTAAATGAACATGGCACCTATGAAAATTTACATCTAATAATGGTTCAAGAAGGCTATCAACAAACTGAAAAATGAAGGGAAATAAGCACTTGAGACTGTTTTGGTAACTCTCAATGATAATGATAAAAGGACATCATTGATAAAAAAATAAATTATTGTATTTATTTGATTTATGGTCTAGGGGAACCCAATCCCATTATTTACAACAAACACATTTACAATTTCAAGGATGTAATAGACTATATATTTTTTGAAATTTCAAAGAGAACTATTTTGGGAGCGATGGATTGTGCTTGTGACCTTGTTTGCAAAATATAGAGTATTTGAGGTTTATCTATCATTATAGTTATTTGAGCTGCTTATGTGTCCATTATGTTAAAGTTCTCTTATGCATGCACATCATCATCTTTTTTATTTATGTTATTATGTTATCAAAAATATGTATCCCAAACTATGATGGTGATAATTTTTTCTTAATTGCTTTAAATGTGTGATTCTTATTCCTTTTTCAGGAAATTTCTTAAAAAAGAAAACAAAAAGAGTTTCATTTTACCTTATTGTGATTTTTTTGTTTCTTTGAATTATTACTATATAAGTCACTTATGGCAAGTCCCACATTTTGAATATTTTAAAATCTCAAAAAAACTTAAAGAGGAGTAACACCCAACTATAAAACACTTGAATTGGATTTATATCTTAGCTAGGTTTTTGTTTCGCTCCTAATGGATTCAAGCATCAACACCTCTTTAAATGACAAAGAACAAAAAAAGAATAAGCATAGTAAATAGAGGATGGAATCATCCACATTACAAACTGAGAAGAATAAGGAATTTCCTTTATGAAATAAATTAACAAATCTACAATTGAGTCGACTCAACTCATTACAGAACCCTTGTTTGCATGAAAACTTCCATAATGCATAACAAATTACATATACACCATAGTGGGTTTGACAAAACTTCACTAATTAAGCACTTAACTAATTTTTCAAGCGGATCGATAATATCAAATCTTCATCCTAAACTAAGGACTCTGTTGGAAACCAAGTTACCTTTTAAAGGTTGAATACCCTGGCCGAGGCGCCAAGCCTTTTCCTATCGCCAAGGGAAGCAGAAATGAAAGTTAATATATAACCTAAGGAGAATATATCCACACAATCGAAAAGAGAAAAATGTTAAAAGAAAGAGGTACTTACATAATTTTTCGAATGTGATTTGGGATAAACACCTTGCCATCCTGGTCCAATGATACTGCATTAAACCTCAAAATGTCAGAAAAGGAAAACCAAACTTGCATAAAATTGACGAAGAGTTAGGGTACGATTTTTTCTTATGAGAAGCAACTCGAAACCGAGATGGGTTCCCTATATAAGAACGCCATGATCGACCAAAGAAATTTTGTCATTCTGATGACCCTCGAAAAGAAGGAAGGTCCCATCATTAGTTAAGTATCCAAATGAATCCATAACGACAGAGAAATAAAAAAAGAAACAATAGATACAGTAGAATTTAGAAGCGTGCAACCTTACCACATTTCTTAGTATTGTTTTGCAAACTGAAATCCAAGTTAAGGTTATGATAATGGCATACAAAGGGAGGGAAATTCGCGCATAACTTTAGGACTTTCGTCAAGCTACGATCCTCTACATAGTATAAAGAAGACTGATAAACAAAATAAGGATAGAAATTATAAGCAGGGTCATGCCAAGATTTTACAACGACAGAGCCAACTAGAGTGAAAGAAATACGACAGTAAAGGTAATTTGTACTCAGAGTCTTTAGACGACATAGGAGCCCCATGCACCCGGTGAGGGAAACTCAAGGACTCAGAAATGAAAACTCTGGTATCAGCTAGCTAAACCAGCAAGGAAACACATTTTCCTCTGGAAGATTGCTAACCAATGGAGTGAAAGATAAAAAATCGCGTAGACTGCTAAACAATGGAGGGGAAGATTGCTAAACCGGATCGAATTAGCGAATATTAATGACTGCAAACACAAACTAAAATAGTTTCGACATTACAACGAAAATTTAGAAAGGAAACTACTAGGCACTTAATTTCAACCATAAAAGAACGTATATACATACAATCAACCCAGCGCACAGCCAGTTCAGATGCGGCGGCGGAATGTATGCAGTTCAATAACGCTCGGAGTTCCCCCAAACACTTCAGCTAATCGATTCATTCATGCAGATGACACAATTAAAGTAGCGTTGTGTTTTATTATCGCGGGCTTTTGGATTAGGCGAAGTGCTCGAAGGAACTCCCGGCGCTGAGAACTAGTGACATATTAACATGTTATTTGATTTCTCATGTTCGCAGGCAAGACTAATCCGCTTCTTAAATACTATTCAGCTCCGCTATTGCCTTTATGATATCTCAACATAAAGATGTTCATCGCAGTATTCCCAAACAAAACAAGCTTACATACATTCATTGCACTTGGACGAAAGTCTGATACACAGCGTACATTCATTGAATTTGGTTCAATTTTCATTATATTCTTATTCCTTTCAAATTGTATGATTTAAATTGATTTGTCATTCTTTGCAACTTTTTCTTTCGGTGTAAGCGATCGCTATTATGAATCTGTATATTCACAAGGGGAGGGATAGATTCTGCCTCCTCCATCACATTAATATAGTAAGGGCAGGGATTTTAAATCGTGAAATTTGATTGGGCAGGTCTCATTTTTAGACTGTAACTTCTGAGTGTAAGGGTGGCGGATTTCCTTTGCTGTTATGAAAGATGGATACAAAAATGATCGTGAAAGATGCGGCGTATTCAACAGAGAACATGTACACAAAGAAGCCAAGCTTCCCAGTGTATAGAATCGACCGGCCGTCTGTTCCCTTTGGAAACAACCACATCAGGCATAACTGCTTAATCTCTTGAACTGACATTTGACAGAGTGGAGTGGACTTACGATGAAAATTGTTAAATCAGAGTAAAACCATCTTATAATCCATATCCTATAAGAAATAATTGAATGTATTTGATATATGAAGATGTGATTTGAATTTGTGTAAACTTAGCACTCGAAAACAAAAAAATCGGTCTCTGTCCTCGGGGTGGGATAATGTACATACTGCACGCAAAATATAGTCATAGTGCACACAAACTACAAACAAATCAAATAAAGTTTGTTTTATCAAGTTGCAGAATTTATCCATAATAACTTAAGAATAACAAATTATGAAACAAAATTGAACATGACATAATATATTGAATTGTTTACTTTAATGGTTATCTCATCTATATTTAACGCTTTTGGGTTTGGTTTCTTTTCGAAATTAAATTAGAAGGTGTGATAATCACACTGCACGCAAAATATAATATCAAATTGTGTACCGAACGAAAATTAGAAGATAAGGCAAGGGGCGAATCTATATGACATTAATATTTTTACCGTAATGTCAATTTTTGATTACAGCAAAACTGTAAGAAACTGAACTACATAATTTACTATTATTTAGAACATTAATTGGTTAATTAAAATAAAGAAACCGAAAACATAAATAACAACTATCATCTTCTTAATTGCGGTAGTAAGTACTTCCCCATATGCAACTCATCTCCTGCTACTTATGGCATGCTTTTGTTTTCGACGAAGTCAGTGAGGGATCTCGAGGCGTTGAGAGCTAGTGGCTTGGTAACCAGCTTACGAAATCATCCTCGAGAGGACGACGACCAGGCTTGGAACAATGTTTTAATACCAAGTGATGTATATCTAAACCTATCACCCTGTAAACATTAGCTAGGTGGTGAAGTGCACCAGCTTGAACATTCATCTCCTGCTACTTATGGCATGCTTTTGTTTTCGACGAAGTGACTGAGGGATCTCGAGGCGTTGAGAGCTAGTGGCTTGGTAACCGGCAACGTCATCCTCAAGAGGACGACGACCAGGCTTGGACCAATGTTTTAATACCAGGTGATGTATATCTAAACCTATCACCCTGTAAACATTAGCTAGGTGGTGAAGTGCACCAGCTTGAACATAAGTTAATACATAAACGAGAATAATAATAACAAAAGACAACATAAAAACCTCAAAGAAAATTGACTTAGTTTATCGTGCTAACTAACTAGTCTTTGCACAGGCTCATTCTATAGCCTATGTCTAATTGCATGCCTAAATTCAACATGGAGCTAGCATCCGTTATCCTTAAATAATAATAATAAAATTAAGTAAATGAAAATTACAAGTGTATACTCTAACTTTTATATATATATATATATATATATATATATATATTTAAATTAAATTAAATTAACCTAATTAAATCAAGACAAAAGAAGACTAAAAAGAGTATTTGGAAAGGAATAGAATTGAAGCACTTCTAGATTTGATCCCTCTAAACACTTTGTAAGACTAGAATTAAGAACCAAAGTCAAGAGTGAGCTATGTTAGTTATATAGCAAAAGAATGGGCCCAAACAAAATACATAGAGCTTGAGTGGTAAGAAACAAACAATAAATAATCATACTTTCACATTGCGTA
>SNQJ01S0190942.1:1467-18043 GCA_010110895.2 Picea sitchensis | reverse complement strand
GTTACCACTTTGTTTTCTGAAACTAATCTTTAAGAGTAACGTATGTCTCAGGATTTATCTCTGATACCCTGTTTCCGATTCTAAAAGATTTAAATGTTTATCTTCTGATGTTTTCGATTAAGGAATTCTTCACTTCTTCTTAGTCGAATTTATCCTTCTCACCTTTTCTTCTGTACATCATTTAAGCTGCAAAATATCCAGTGAGTATATCATCTCGCCCTGTGGAAGTCATCTTTCCTCGTTTATGGCTGTATTTCATTCCTAATTAATTACAGACCCCATAGCCCAATGGAGGAGTAGACTGTCTCAACCAATTCAAAAACACTTTGACAACAAAGCCCATTGTTTTCATTAACTAGCCTAATATCTCTTCAAACTAAGCTATATCAGACAGAGAGATCCCTCTCTAAGTCTTGGAGGGATAGATCCAAGACTCGAAGTGGTTTTGATGTTGCCTCTGTGACTGCCTTACAGCCTTGGGCAAATTACATAGTGCTAACACTATGTAGATCGAGAATTGGATTTGTTCAACCGGTGGGTGACGGAAAAAATAAACAGCTCAAACAAAAGATAAGAACAATGTCGCAACTATAGCAATTGTGTCACAAAGTCTCTTAAAGTCACGTATATATGGATAAAATAGTCAACTAGTCGTTAATACCGACCAGTGAGTAGGCAAAATTTTCATCTCTATTTCCACGAAAGTTCGTTGCTATAGCGACAAAAATACCGACTAAGTTAAATTAAGATTTTCGTCGATATTGCGACGAACTTTTGTGGAAATATCCATGAAAATCTCGCCATGTTTAAAAAAATGATGAAACTAGTGGAAGCGTGGAAAATTTTCATGGAATAATCCACCCATATGTAGTAGTGCATGCTGTAGGTTTCCTTTTAAAATATTGTTTTCACCCCTACATCGTCTATTTTTCTTACAAATATCAATTTTTTGTCCAATCCTGGGATCTGAAGAACACCAGGTAGTGTTCTAATCCTTCCATCTATGAGCCTCAACTTGAATTTTCCTCGACCTATGATTCTAATTGTCGAGTCATCACCTAGGAAAACATTACCTCCATCATACCTTTCATATTCACAGAACCACTTCCTATGGGGATTCATATGAAATGATGCACATAAGTCAACCAACCATGCCTCACGATCTGCATGTGTTCTTGAATAAGCCAAGTACACATCCCCTCCTTCTTACTTGGAGGTCTTTTCTTCTGTAGGAGGAGCTTCTTCAGATCCCTTCTTTTTCTCAATTTTGGATCTACATTGCTTCTTGTAGTACCGCTCTTTTCCACATCTCCATCATACCTTTACAAACTTTCCGAGAGATTTAGATCTACCCTTAGAACTAGATCTCCCACTTGAGGACTTAGATCTATTTCTTTCATGGGAGAATCCTCTTGAAAATAATGCATATGTTCTCTGTCCTTCCATGTTCTTTCGTCTCATCTCCTCCAACAACAAGGATGAGACCACTTCATCAAACTTCAAGGAAATTGTATTACTACCTATTTCCACAATCACACTATCCCACGATTCTAGTAAAGAGCACAATAAACTGACACACTTATCTTCATCTGAATTATTAATATCAACGGATACTAACTGACTTACTACAGTATTGAAGGCGTTCAAATGCTCTGCCACCGAGACTCCACCTCTCATCCTCAGGCTATATAACTTCTTTCCAAGGAAAATTTTATTTAATAGGGACTTAGAATGATACAACTTCCCCAACTTATCCCATAAATATTTGGTTGTAGCTTCCTCTAACACATTCAATAATACTGAATCTAAGAGACATAATCAGATTGTTCTCTTCGCCTTCCAATCCAACTTTTTCCCGTCATATGTTCAAGTTCATGTAGGTGCAGTACCTGGATCCATGATGATCCATTGATCTCTGTCCACCAACAGATATTCCATATTGAGCTTCCAGAGATAAAAAAATTTCCCATTAAACTTCTCGATCTCCATTTTCGAGCTGCTCGCCATTTATTTTCACTTGAAAAATAAATACCACATATCTCCCATTGTAACAAGGCTTATCACAGTACCGAGCCAAACCCTTGAACACAAAGGCATCCCACTGAAGCCAACAAATCTATGTTATGAAATGTAGATTTTACCCTTGTACAATATTTTACTACAAACATATTTTCAATAAAAGAACAGAAAAGATACAATGGAAAATACACACATTTCACAGAGAATTTTCCCCTGGAAACCCAAACCGGGAAAACCAACATATTCTATATTCATTCATAGTGATACATTGTTTACAATAAAATATACATATAGGAGCCAATGACATCCAAAAACCTAACCCAATGACCTATATTAGTCAACAACCCTAATTCCTTAACCAGAAATAGAAAACCATCACCAAAAACCATGCTTCGAAAAATCGCCCAATAAAGGACAAAAAAATTGAGACGATATGAAAAATGATGCAAAACTGTGATACCTTTACCGAGGCAAAGAAATTTCTCTAGGGTGTTTCCCCTGAAACCCTGCATAGGGGTGCAGTTTCCCCCCTGCAACGCTCGGAAGGGGGGTTTAGCGTCCCCCCCCAAACCCCCTGCACACCTGACGTAATGTAGCAGACACTAGAGCTAGTCGTGAAAATAATATAACACATATTCAACACATGTTTCTTTCTCTATAAGGAACATGATTCAACAATTTGAGGTGATACATAACTAAGTTTATATCTATGAATATTAAAATAGAAATGGGTCGTTTGGAAATAATACCTTCCAACTCCACTACATAAGCTCGGTGGTTTACATGACGATTTTTTGCAACTTAATATATCTTGGGCAAACTTTTGGCCAAATCATTGACCATAGTAGCCTCCTAAACATGATAAACTCTTTTTCTATCCTGCTTCCTATGAATAAAATATCTCAACATATGTGGTTATCCACAATCTCAACATTTTAAAGGTCCCTTCTTTGGTTCCTCTACTCTTTCCCTTGTCTTCTTTGTTGGCTTATTTCCACTTTGAGATGGAAAGTTTTGTTGATTCACACTTCCGCTTGATTGACCAAATTGAGCTCCTTTCTTCGTATTCTTGTATGGAAATGATTTGAGTCTCTTCTTCTAGAATCCACTCTTATCCTTTCATTTCCAATACTTAAAAGGATCTTTCTTATGCCTCAACTAATCATAACAACACTTGGCCTTCCTAATGGTATCCTCCAATGTCTTTGGTCATCAAATTCAATTCTGTCCTAATAGGACTATGGAAATCCAATAAGGAAACATTGTATCCTTGATTTATCATCCTTGAGGCAAGGAACATACCTCAAAAACTCTAAAAATATCTTGGCGTAGACATCCATGGTAAGTTTTCCCAACTTATTCTCATGGAAATCCTTGATACTCCCATCAAAGTGATTCTCTGACAGGTAAGTCTTCCTGAAATACTTCTCAAAATTATTCCAGGTCAACTTGCTCTCTTTCAATCCTTTGACTTCCTTGAGATATTCCCACCATATAGAGGCTCCTCCATTCAGTTTGAATATGGAAATATTTTCCTTTGTGTTACCCTAGTAATTATGTACCCACAAATAATTCTTTATCCCCAACATCCAATCCTCGACTTCTTGTCCCTTATTGATTTCTCTATCAAAGGTAGGTGGGTTATCCTTCTTGTATTATTTAGTCAGAGAACTCTGTGAATGTCTCTTCTTATTCTTCATCCTAGGAGCACTCGATCCAATGTCACTATTGGAAATCTCTTCAGAAGTATACTTCCCATTGGATGACTCTATGGATATGTTTCCACCTTATCTTCCTTTCTTGGAATTACAATGTCTCTTCATGGAAGAAATCCTTCTAATATCGCTATGGCTTAGTCTATATTTTTGGGCATCTGAAGTGGTTTTCAACCTCTTTGATTGTTGCAATTATGCATTACTTGTGGTTGGGCCTTGCTATATATGATTTTGAATTTCTGACATACTCTACAGTAATATCACATTCAACTCTTCCTCCTAAGCCTGAGCTCTCATGAGTCTCTCATTGTCTTCCTTGAGAATTCTGATAATGGCTATCAAATTTGGAGGGGCTTCTCTAGCCCTTGGACCATCATATTCCTCATCTCTGAGGTGTGAGGTGTATTCCATTCTTCGCTACACCATTGAACTTTACTTTCCTTTCAGTACGTCCTATGTGTTGAAACAACAAACCATTGTTAGCCATTGCATAAAACAATCATGTTAAATATGCATTTTTGGAAAAATTAAAAGGCGTTTTTAAATAGTCAAGCAGTCTCAGTGACCCATTCAATCCTAGAGTTTGAAGTTTTCTCTGATACCACTCTATAGAACACATGGCACCCTAATCCTCTTAGGTTGGTGGGATGCTTTATATTCATCTCTTTCCTCAAGGTATGTATTCATGTTTAATCTCCTTCATTCTGGTTCATCACTATTTAAGTGAAGTCTTCTCTTATCACAATATTTACATTGTTAAATATTACTTGATCAACCCCAACTACCAATGGAATCCTTCCTTGGAGTTCGTTGCCATGAATAGGGACCTACAAGACCTAAATTTGATGGATAGTGCTACCCATCACCACCATATCAACGATCTATATCAAATCGGTCTCCTTCCATTAGAATAGCAGATTACAAACACACAATTTTCTCCCAGCGGTTCCATTCTGATAGATCTAACAAATCTCAAAATTGGAAACCAATGGTCCCTATCCCCTCGATCCTTCTTCGTACACAACGGTTATCACCCATATCTTCAACCATTTGTGTGATGGTTAGGTGGGACCCTCGATGATCTTGCAACTAAGGTCACATCACGTCCACTCTTAGATCAACGACTCATGTTCACTCTCGGAGTCCCTCACCATTGGAACACTCCCATTCTGATGCCATGAACCACTTCGATTGTATCACTCTAACAAAACTCAATACGAAGGATCTAACAATCCTCGTTCACTTCATTGGATGGTCAGGGTGCACTCGTTGTTTACAATTGAATGATGGTAATATATTCCTAGGCCTTCTTCCTCTATTCAAACCATACTAGATCCAACGAAGGAGATCTTACGAGAGACCTCTTGATAGATCAACGGTCCTCACATTCCCAAGTCATCAGACTCTTTTCTCAAGCCCTCTTTCTAGGCTTCCAACAAGCCTCCTTCCGACATATTTGTGACTGAAATCAATAGTCCAAAGCTCACCGATGCTTCTCTCTGATAAATCAATAGTCCTTTTTTATTCAGATCATCCTCATTAGAGTCCCCCAAAAACTCCTCACTTGGTCACTTCAATGGTAGCATCATCCAACCAACGGTCTAGATCCGTTGCTACCCTGAATCAATGATTGTGAATCATTCTGACTCAAAACTTTTCATTCAGTGGAGGGAGGTTTCAAAAGTCTTAAGGAGCCCTAACTACTTAGAAACTCTCCTCAACATTCAGGGCACTCCTGTCAATTCTAGGTGAAGATTGTATTCATATATTAAAATATTTCCACTCAAAGACTTGAAATCCCACAAGGTTACACCCATTATTGTCATTACACATCCAATGAAGGTTTATGTCCTACAAGCTTTCCATTTCAAGCACTTGCAAAACTCACAGGGATACACCCTACCCTTGCACAACTTGTTTGGTTAACAGGTTAACAGTGAAAACAAACATACACACTCTGTTTTACTCAAGAATTCAACCATTCATTCTTTACATTCATATATATCATTTAAACCAAAAAAAAACATATGTACATAACTAAACATACATCAACCATGTCAAGTTAAACACTTATCTGTTTAGTAAAATGTCAAACCAACCAACTGAATTAGAGAGGAATCCTTTTCTCCCAACCTTAGTCTATGTTGCATAGTTCATTCCTACAATATTCCACCCTCGTGCCAAGCCATGACACGACAAGGGGGTTGATTCTTCTCACTACCCAACCAGGAAAAAGGACTAGAAAGGTTACTCTCCTTCACTCCTATGATGACAACAAAATTTTCCCTCTTCCCACTGAGCTCAGGACCCTCACGAGTTTATCAAGAACCTTCCTAAGTGGATTTACTCTGCATAAGGGATTCCTTTCTCTGTTATAAAGTCCCTCAGTGACCTCCCCTTACCAGTGTTAGTTTCTTTCTAGTAAGCACCAAGTCGTGGTCCTCTATTGCTCTAGTGTGGATCTAAGTCTTCTTTGTTCCAAGGTGGCCATTAATTCCTTGGTAAAGTTTCCTATTTTCCTCAAATAAACATTACAACAACTCTATTAATTAGAGTTAAGTGCATGAGTCTCCTCTTCATTGCTTTGTACTACTATGAGTCTTAAACTCACTATTTTTTTGGTGGATATCCATAAGAGCCCTCCTTCATCTTTTCAAGTTGTCTCATCTGTGCCTCCTTTGTTCCTCTACATATTGTGTATGCACATCTCTCTCTCCCATTCTATGTAGTCTATATGGTGGTTTTCCACCTTTGGTATCTTCTTCCACATTCTCCTTAGGATTCCTGTGGCTTCTGTCAAACACAACCTCTAGTCAGGGATCTGAATTCGAAGGGGAAATTGAGGGTGTCCTTTTGTCAGGTTCTTATTGATCCTTTAGCTTCCTTTAATTGCCAAATATGTTAGCATATATACCTGCTTCAACAACCAATTCTGCAACCTATTACTGATCACATGGCTTGATGCAGATCTAAGTACGATGACAAATGATGCATTTAAGTTTGGAGGTGTAATATGGAATGTTGAGAAAGATTCCTATTTTATTCATTGAAGCTTCTCAACTCCACCTCACCAATTCCACTTCACCAATTCCACCTTGTGATATCATGGCTAGTACTCAATGCATTTCCCTCTTAGTCAAATGTCTAATGTTTTCTATTGATCAACAACATAATTACATGCTTCATAATCCAATTATATGAAGTCTTAGGATAATTACAATTATGGGGGAAAACAGGGTGTTACACGCTGACCTCATGTGAAGTAATCCAACCCTTGTTTTCTCAGCCTGAACACACAACTCCAGAGGATGCTCCAGTTGTGTTTTACACTGAGCTAAAGCTCGATTAAGACATGTTTTTATTATGCAGTGCAAGTTTGTGTTATTACTCTCGTCATATGTTAAATTTTATACATGGAAGATTAGCTATAGTTTTTTTGTAAATTATGTGAAGAAAATATGCTCCTTGATAATATGTGAGGCTCTATTTTTGTTGAAGGTCTTAGGGAATTTTTAATTTTTGTGCTCTCTGGTTAATTTTGCCTCTACACAACCTCTTTTTCAATAAAATCACTAACTACTCTAATTAGAAAAAAACTAAATTATAATAAATTTTACCAATTTAAAAACCATATATCATATTATTTTAGAAACTATATATTATTTTATTTAAACCATAAACAATAATTATCATATTTAAAAAAAACATAGAAAATAAATGATTTATCCCATTCCACGATGACAACAAACCGACAAAGCAATAGCCATTGTTTTTATTGTCGCAATTGTTGGAAATATAAATGAGAGGGGGAGGGGGGGTGAATCAGTTATGTATATAAGCTTGAAACTTTTCTTGTTATTGTCTAATTCTTTTTAGATTATTATTTAATGTGTTGCTAATAACTTAACATGCATAGATATACAATATTTGATAAATCAAATAGAATACACAGAGACACTAATTTTCATGAGGAAACCCATAAAGGGTGAAAACCTCTTCTTCTTAGGATGTCAATCAAGCTCCAAGTTTCATGTACATCACAGTCTTTGAGCTCCAACTCAAATATGAGGCTACAACTTCTGATAGCAAGCTACAACTTGTTGAGAGAACTAACTCTCTGGTTTCTCTAGCACCCACTAGAAGTAAGCACCAACTCCCTGAGTGTTCTAGAACCAATTGGATGGAAGCACCAACATCCAGTCACACATGCACCAACCTGTATAATAGAGAACAATAGTTCTCCCTTGCACCATCCTACCACCCTAGATTTTCTGGATGCTACCATATGGAAGCTACAACTCCTTGTGTTCAAGCACCCACTTGAAACTCCGAGGACAACAGTGCTCCCTAGCACCTCCCTACCACCCTGAAATATAAAGCTTACTTACTTGCTTTGTCTTTGATCTGATATGCTACAACTCAATACCTTCTTCAACTTCTATCCTCTACGACTTATGCATCTTTCTTCTTCTATGTTGTGCTCTTTCTCCTCCTGTGCACCACTGCCTCTCTGTTCATCTTTTCTGCTCCATTCCATGCTCTCTGTCACTTTTTCATTCTATGCGCTACACCTCTTTATACTCTTTTGGTCCTCTGCACAACCACCTCCTTCCCGCATGCAAAAACTATCAAAAGAGATATGCCTCTATTCTCTTCTCTGCGTTTTTATCACGCCAAGATCTCTACCACATCATCCATGCAACTGTTCACCTTTTCTGGCAGTTATCCACATTATGTACATCATCAGTGGTCATTGTCTTGAGATTCTTGGATTCTCTACTACTGCGACCCTTCCTCTTCTCTGTTATAGTTACATTTCATCTGACAGTTACAGGAGTTCCTCATGAAAAATCTCCTTGTGAACTTCACCTGCGTGAACTAGCACTAGGTGCAAGTTCCTCTTCACATGTCCATAAGCTATAACCACATGCTAACAAAAAATGGCACTATGTGACTTCGCGTTTCACGATTTTCTATTGTGAGTTGTCTTCATTCTCCCAACTCTCGATCTCTGAAGTGGAGCCTAGAAATGTTATCTCCTTCCCTTATTTTCTGCTGACGTGACCTCTAGCTATGACCACACACCAGTTAGAAAGGTGCTTCGTGACTTTACGTTTCGCGATCTCACGAGGTAGCTCTTCTCCATTCTTCGAAGTCTGAGCTCTCAAACTCCCAACTTCGTCATGCCATATTAACGGTCCATGAACCTTAGTGATACGACGACCTAGATATCATCGGGACTTTATGTTTCATGATGTCATAGGTTAGCCAGATCAGCGGTCTAGATCTCTATGTGATCCAACGATTGAGATCTTCTCTTCGCGTTTTGCGACTATGTGCTTCGTGATGTTGAAAGTTGGATCACCTCCCTTCTTCCAATTCCTGAACTTGCATTTGCGTCAGATCGATGGTCCACGACCCTCCACGATCCAACAGTCCAGATCAAATCACGAATTCACATTTCGTGACTTCATCTCTCAAATATTTTCTCCTGAGCTTATCCTTCCTCTCGTCTTGGAATAATTTCTAAGTGTCAAAGGCCTCAACCTTTGATCCTTCTGTGAGTCCTAATGACTTTGGGTCTCATATTCGTTTCTGAAAATGCTATCTCTCCTTAGCTTTGGAAATGAATTTAACCTCGACCCTTGCACACACTTGTGCTCTGCATGCAACTCTGCGCTATTCCTCTTGAGCTTGTAGACAACAATTCTTGATGCTATCATTGTTTCTTTTCCTATTTTCCATCATTGCTACCAATATTCCATCATCTCTGTTGTTCTTGACATCAATGATAAGAACACTCTTCCTGTGAACATGCCAACAATTTTTTTGTTGTGGTAGTACAACTGCCGCTAGACCAATACCCGTGGGTGATTGGTAAACTCATCACCACTAGATTTCAAGGATCCAAGAGATGCGGTTAGTCTCTTTTCATGATACACCGGTGAGCGTTGACTACTTGAAATTTCGTGCAACAATCTCCCCCTCCGCGTGAGCCGAGTGTGTATCGAACTCATGAACTTTAGCTCTGATACCATTTTTGTGGTAGTATGACTGTCGTTAGACCAAAACCCGTGGGTGATTGGTAAAATCATCACCATCAGATTTCAAGGATCCACGAGAGGCGGTTAGTCCCTTTTCATGATACACCGGGGAGTGATGACTACTTTCAATTTCGTGCAACAACAACGGTCATAGTGTTGGGAAACAAAAGCATAAACAAAGCATAAACAAGCAATAAACCAAGAACAACAATCACACAATTTAACACAATGATTTATGTGGAAACCCAATACGGGAAAAAACCACGAGGCAATGATAATCAATATTTTTATTATTTAAGGGAGAATTACAATAGCCAACACAGGAATACAACCATCCTCTCCTCACTTACACACTGTACTCCACTGTATTGCTCTCACTATATTGCACATTCACCTCTATCAGTATGCTCGTATATATAATATCTATTACACAGTTACACGAACTGATCATAAATAGATCAAATAGTTACACAACTTGTTCACTGTAGTGTGCATGCATTCACATTCTATTTTTAGCCGAAAAATATGCGTGCATGCATCCACATTTGAAATTAGTTGGAACTTTTTCAACAATCTCCACCTTGACAACAATTTACCTGATATATCATGCCCGAATTAATTCATCACCTTTTTTGCAAGCCAAGAGAAGCCAAACACCATCACAACTCCACAAATTCTCTAACATCATTGTTACATGAATATGTATGCACGATTCTCTCCACTATGGACCATTCTTCCTCTATTAGTAAACTATCTTATAAACCGATGCACTTGTCCATTTTGATATGATGGACTCTTAGTCAAATGAACAACACTTTCACCACCACAGAACACCTCATCTTGTACTTGTCCTTTCATTCTTGGAAGAGATAACCTGATGTAGGTCTCCTCTTTTCCAAACTACTGAATCATAACCACATATTTAAATGACTGCAACCACTGTAGGTGATACTTGTGCTCATGTGCTTCTAAGATAATGACACACCCATTTCCATGCTCTTTACCTGGTTTTTCCATGTGTCTAATGAAAACACTAACTTCATGTGAAATTCTGACCATTTCCCATCGCAATCATCAAACTTCCTACTAGTATACAAACTCGAAAGATATAACCCTTTTCTTTTTCATTAGTTAGGACATAAACCTGAAGAAAAACTTGCAATGGAAAGCCAAATGGATTTTATGAGTTTCACATTATTCATACTGCATTTCCTAAGTATCTTCACCACATACTTCTGTTTTGATAATCAAGATTACCATCCTTCTTGTCTCTGTGTATTTCCATGCCCAATATTTGTTTCTGTTGCTCCAATATCCTTCATATCAAATTTCCTAATCAACTGAATCAACCTGTTGATCTCAAACATGCTTGTGCTTGTTACAAGCATAACATTTAATGCCAAGATAACAAATATACCATAAACACAATGGTTATACTCACTTCTTGTAAAATTTGTCTCACCATGAAGGAATCAAACATCTTGTACCATTTTCTTGGCATGCTTCAGGCCATACAATGATTCCTGAGTTTGCAAACAAATCTTCTGTTACAATTTTGAACTAACCTTTCTGGTTTTCCATATACATCCTCTTTTCCAAAAAATTCCATGTAAAACAGTTTTAACATCTAGTTGCAATAACTCAAGATCAAGTAACACAACTAGTCCTAACACAACATGATTAGAAACAAGATTTTAACAACAGGTGATAAAATTTCATGGAAATCAATACCTTCCAAATACCCTTTTGCTACCAGTCATGCTTTGAACCTTTCATATTTTACTATGTTTGATTTTATAAAAGGAGATTCATCAAACACTACATCTCTATCCATGATGATTCAGTGGGTAGTAGGATCCCACATTCTTCATCCCTTAACATCATCACCATATCAAAGATATACATGTTTGATCTGGGTCTTACATAAAATGTTGATAAAAACATAAGCATCACAACCAAATAATGCCACATTTGAGTAATCACCAGATGACTTGTTCATACCTCTTACAGAATCTTCCATTCTTTCGTAACCGATGGTGATCAAGTTACCATATAGCACAATTGATTCTTTCCACAACTATTGCTGCAACTTGGCATTACTGAACATGTCTATTCGATCCCAGCTTCCTTGCAATACTTTCCAAGTTCCATGGATATGAACCTACCTTCATCATATATTCTCAAACACTTGATTTACTTGCCAACACATCAACCTTTCTACAGACCCACCTTTCTAACTTGGACACATTATTCCACCTTGAACTTTTCATTCAAACAACTTTGACCAAATCCAGCCAAATGAACCCAAATGAACATTTTTCTCTCACCTCCAGGGAATTTACACTAGAGTATCAATGCTCCACCTTAACACGAACATTCCCTTAACCAAATTCGGCCAAGCCGGTCAAGTAAGTCTTCACTGCTTACCTCCAGGCCCATTTACAATGAAGTTCACCAAGCCTTTTATAGGCTTCATTACATGCAATCAATGGACAAAATACCATGGGCTACCCAAAAAAGATGGACTCAAAAAACCACGTGATTTGACCTAAAAAATACATTTAACTCATTAACGCTTTCACTAAGTCAAGGNACATTCAATCTACCTAAATCTATGTCTAAAATTTTCATAGGTGACCTGATAAACCAACAGTACACATGCCTATACAAGCCTCATAAACGTATTCCCATTTACATGCAATCAATTATTTTTACAACTCCAAAGTAAATAGATTTTTTTTTCTTTCATTGTTACTCAACCATCACCACTCTTGTTTTTTCCTTGATGTATGAGAAAATCCTACATCTTGAGCTTCCATAGCTCAAAGTTATTATTGTCATCGAATTTATCCACCTCAAACTTAGAACTCTACACTTTTTCCATTACCACAAAAAACCATCCAAACCACTACTTATAAAACAAAGTCTTCTTAATATGGAGGAATAATAATATTTCAAGGTTGAACCCCAAAATATTTAATTAAAAGGTTTAAAAAAAAAACCAAGAACAACAATCACACAATTTAACACACTAATTTACGTGGAAACCCACTATGGGAAAAACCATGGGGCAATGATAGTCGATATTTTTATTATTCAAGGGAGAATTACAATAGAAAACACATGCATACAACCATCCTCTCCTCACATATAGACTGCACTCCAATGTATTTCTCTCACTACATTGCACATTCACCTCTATGGGTATGCTCATATATATAACATCTATCACACAGTTACACAAATTGATCATAAATAGATCACATAGTTACACAACCTGTTCATTGTAGTGTGCATGCA
The DNA here is from genome assembly GCA_010110895.2 of Picea sitchensis. NCBI lineage: Eukaryota > Viridiplantae > Streptophyta > Pinopsida > Pinales > Pinaceae > Picea > Picea sitchensis. The sequence continues at coordinate 4,965 of SNQJ01S0190942.1, read as the reverse complement.
TGCACATTCTATGTTTAGCCGAAAAATATGTGTGCATGCATCTGCATGGGAAATTAGTTGGCACTTTTTCAACACATATTCGACCATAAAATCCTGTCTATTGCTATTGTCCAATCAAAATCGATGCTCTAAACATAATTAGACTGAGGCCTAAATGCAATAAACATTGATTGATTTCCAACCTTCATTTATTGATTAATTTAATGACATTGGAAATAAGATAAAATCTAATCAATATATCGATTTATGTGTAAATTGAATATTCCCCTCCCCCCCCTAAAAAAAAACAGTTTCATTGTTATTCAATATTGAATCAAAGGAAACTTCCCAAAATATAGGTAAGTCTATATATGCTTTGAGACAGTCCAAAAAGCACTATGTCCTTCATACTATTTTGTTACATACCACATAATTATAAGTATTTAATACTGTCCTCACTGATAATAAGCCTTACAAAAGATGAAATATTCATAAATTTAGAAAACTGTGACGATGTCCTTGAAAAAAACAAAAGAAACCCACTGTCCTTAGACTTAGAAGATATAAAATTGACCATAGCTGATCAAAGAATCATTGTAGATCTCCCCGAAATGGAGCCACCCAGGATGATTCTCTAGTGCTATTTTTGAAAGGGAGTCTTCCATTGAATTGAACTGTGTATGGACATGTAGACCCTTCAACCATCTGAATTGAAGTTCACGTTCCTGAATAGTCACGTTCCATGGCCTTAAATTGAGTGCTTCCAATTGACACTTCCCATCCAGCCACACTATGAAAACCCTTGAGTCACCGACCACCATTAAATATTCAACGTGGCATCCATTTGCAATAGAAAGGAGGCCCCATAATCCAAGAATTTATGCCTTAGTATTAGTGCCAACACCAGCAACAAAATGTTCTTTGAGGAAATGTTGGGTGATGAAATTCAATACAATTCCTACACCACAAATGCATCTTTCTATGACACCATAAAAAAACCCAATAGGATTATTATCAAAATAAATCGGGTTCAAAATGAAATCAAAGAATTCACCTTTGTTTGGAACAATAAAATTCTTGATAGCCAACATTATTCTTGAGTTGGTGGCCGCATCATTCCTATCCCAATCCTCAAACAAGATTTTGTTTCTATAATTCCAAATTCCCATAGCACAAGAAATGGAACAACCTTGTGTCTAGGAGATTAAATAAATCAGTTGTGAAGATTTCCTTCTAAAGTAGGCATGTTCCAAGATCCATCTAAATTTAATTGATTACAAAAATCTTCCTAGATAGATTGTGAAATTGAGCATTGAACAAACAAATGCACTATAGACTCTTCTTCGTTCAAGAAAAGAGTGCAAAATGAGGGCCATAGCTTGTAATTTACCCAAGTGAGGACACAATCCTTTAAGAAAATCCACATAAAGATAATTAACTTGTATGGAAGATTAACTTTCCACAATGCTTGGTACCACCAAACTGGATCCTCCACCACATCCTAAGTTGTAAGAGAATCATAAGCTAATTTTCCAGTCACTGTTCCCAATGAATTATTCCATGACCAGACTAACAGGTCTGCATCACTTTTAATAGTAACACCACTATTTCTTAACATTTCCAGATAGCTAGACCATTCAATAGACATCTCACCCTCTAATCCAAGGTCCACTGCTGAAAGCCAATCCTGTGTATTGGAAGAATTTAAAGAAGATGTGTATGTGATATGTGCCAAGGAGTATACATGTAGGTCATTCAAATGCCGAACCAGAGCATATGACAATTTGTACATGTGATCACAACCTATGAAAGGGTCATGTCCTATCTGAACCTTGGTCCCATTCCCAACTGACCATGCCATCCACCTCTTCACTAGATGTAAAGAACCCATAAAATTATTCCAAAAGTTAGAAGCAACAAGAAACTTGTTATTATCAATGCACAACCAAAATACAACCTCGACACCTTTCAAGTACTTTTTGATCAAAACCTTTCTCCATGGACTGAGTCCAAACAACCCCCTCCAAAGGGACTTTGCAGCCAATGCTTTTGCAAACCTATTCAAGTTATGAATTCCCCATCCTCCCAAAGCCTTTGGCCTTGTAATCGAATCCCAACTGGCTAAATGAAACCCAGTGGGGTTTTTAGCACCTTTTAGAGGAAACTAGAGAAGATTTGACTAATGCTATTAATAATTTTCAAAGGCACCTTTGCTAAACAGATCCAATAAACCGACATATTTTGTAAAATAGAGTTGACTTGAACCAGTATGTCACCCAGGGAGAGCCATCTACTCGTCCAATGTCCAATCTTCTTTTCCACTTTATAGAGTAGCCAATCGTTTACTCTATAGTCATTTGGTTTCAGAAAAAATCCAAGGTATTTCATCCCTTGATCCAAAGGAGAAACATGGATCCCAAAGATCTCTACTACTCTATTAAGCAGAACATCATTTAAGTTATGAGAGAGGAAACATGATTTTTGACAGTTGATTTTCATACTCGAGGCCTGACATAAGATTATTAGAAGATCTTTAAGGGCACACCACTCTTCAATAGAACTAGAGCCAATAATTAAAACATCATCCACAAAAAAAATATGAGTGATGGTGATACCTTTTGCAACCTGGATACCCTTGAATTTCCCACATGTACAAGCCTTTTTCAAAATTCTACTAAGACTTTCCACCACCAACAAGAATAGTAAAGGTGAGAGGGAGCAGCCTTGTTGCAGTCCTCTATGACTTTTGAAGAAATCTGTTGGAGTTCCATTGACCAATACTGCATAGTTAGCTCTAGAAACACAACCCATTATCCATTGTTTCACCTCCCATATCAGGCCAATTTGAATCATTATTATCTGAAGGTAGTGGCAGCTAACCTTACCATAAGCTTTCCTAAGATCCAACTTTAGAATGAGATATTTCGTTTTCCTAGTTTTGACTGTGTCCATACACTCCTGAGCTAGCCCAACAACATAAAAAGTCAACCTGTCTTTTAAAAACCCAAATTGCTCCCATGAGATACTGGAATCCAACTTCCCTTTTAGCCTATTGGCAATATTTTTTGAAATGAATTTATACACAAAGTTACAAAGTGCAATGGGTATCAAGTCATTAAAAGAGGTAGGCTTTGATTCTTTTGGGATAAGGGTCACAAAGGTGGCATTCAATGATCCAATGACTTTGCCACATATTTTGGATTCTTCAATAGCCCCCAAGAGGTCATTCCCCATAATATCAAAGAAATGATGGAATAGTTCCTCCACCCTTTAGGTCCACTACTTTTAGTCCATATTAATCCATATTAGTAGATTCTCACTTAAATTTATTGAAAAAATTAATATATTATTGTTTTATTTTAACATATTTATTTTAATATATGAAAGTAGATCCATCTTAACTAGGGATTTATCATGCGTTGATAGGCATTCCTGGACATGCAAATTTTTTTAGAGTACAAAACTTAAAGAAATGTTTATATGTAGAAGAATTTGATGCCTCTCCACTAATGTTAAATA
>SNQJ01S0190940.1:0-18044 GCA_010110895.2 Picea sitchensis | reverse complement strand
CTCCATATGGGGTTCGACAACCATATTGTCAATTGGATAACTTCTTCCACTAATAAAAAGAGGAGAGGTGACAAAGGGTATCTTTGCCTCAACCCTCATTAACATTGGAAGAAAGGGGTAGGGATATGCAAGATTCTCAAAAGTCTAAGGAACGAAGGAAAATTAAAGGTTGTGCAGGTTGTTAAAGACCAGAACACTACTCACTCACTTTTTGTTGATGATGTACATTTTGTTTGGAAATGGTATAGTTAGGTAAGAAAAGGCAATAAGATATGCTCTTCAATAGTATTACACAACTTTAGGGATGCAAGTCAACCTCAAAAAATTGACTTTAACTCTTCACTATGTTAATGAACCCACTCTTGTGAGAATTAATTCACTTATTCCCTTCCAAGTTAAATGATTTTAGGAGAATATGAAGTATCTAGGGTTCCATCTCAAGGAAAACAACTATTCCTACAAGCATTGGCTATGGCTTTGTGATAAGACAGAGAAGAGGATAAACTTGTGGTGTAACATGTGGATTTTCATAGGTGGCATAGTGACTCTTCTTAAAAGTGTGATCAAGGTCATCCTTGTGTTTTGGATGTTATTAGCATACATCCCCAAATGTATACAAAATAAAGGTAGAAAACTTTGCTTTAGGTATCCATGGGCAAGAAAGAGAAACCAAAGGGGCATTTCCCTTGTTAAGTGGCAAACCTTGTCAAAACCCAAGAAATAGGGAGGTTGGGGTTTAAACATTTTACCTTTATTTTCCAAGGACATGACAATAAAAGGAATGTGGAGAGTCCTCTCTACTGAATGTTTGTGGCATTGGGTGATTAAAAGGAAGTATATTGAGCCACTAAACCTAGAGGAATGGATTCGGTGCTTAGGGAAATAAGTTTTGAGAACATTTGTAGTGTGGAAAGCCTCGTTGGAATCTTTTACCGTCATCAACAATGAATTTTATTGGTTATTAGGCAATGGTCTCCAAGTTTATATAGGTATTGATACATAGATACAAGGTCTTTGAGTTCCAAGATTATCTCAAAATTTGTTGGACTATTTTCATTCTTTGAACTAAATTTTTTTTGTTGATATTTACGATAAACCCAGAAACAGTTAGTTGTCCTTCGGTTGTAACAAGGTTGAAAAAATAGGGATTAACAATGACCTTGTTGATGAATGAAATCAATAGTTGGTGCACTTCAATTGAATTCATTAGATTTTTATATCGACTAGATAGTCTAGTCTAGATTGGAAACAAAACTAGAGGGGTATACAAAGTGAAACTAGGGTATTAAGCATCTATCTAGCCCATAAAAGAAGGCAAGCCTTGGGATTGGCACCTCATATGGAAATTTCAATCGCCTTTGAAAATCATAATATTCTCATGGCTAGTACTTTAAAAAATAAAATTATGACTTGGAACATCTTACAAAAAGAATTTGGCAAGGACTTGGGAGGCGCTCTCTACGAAAAGAGAACTTGGAAAATATTCATCATATTTTTGTGCATTGACATTTCAAAAAATAGGTTTGGAGCACCGCAAATAATATTTTTGGAGGAGAAGGGAGGTGGGAGGGAGAATCAATTATGAAGTAAGGGAGGAACACCAATCCCTCCCATGTTTTGTGACGTGGGTAGTGCAACTAACCATAAATGAAGCATTATTCTAGGGGCCCTAAATTCTCCTATCAAGACCTATTACAAGATGAAAGGAGCTTACCTAAGCTATGAAAATCCAAAGGAGAAGAAGAAAAGAGCAGTGGAGGACCCAAGGACATATACTTCAAGGGCCTATGGGTATTTTGACGGAGTAGCAACAAAATCCTCGAACACACGTGGAGTAAGAGGTATCCTTTTTTTCTTTTTGATTTCCACGAAATTAGGTTTGAATGTGATTAGGGAATGGGACCAAAAATTATGCGGAGGTCAAAGCGGTCTCCATCTTGATGGCCATTGTATTATAGAAAGGAATAAGGGATCTTAACATCTAAGGGGACTCAATGCTAGTGGTGGAGTGGATGACAAGTTCAAGAAGACAAAGGAGTATTGACTTGTTTGGAAGCCTTTTAATGTGGGAATTCCTAATGATGTGGGAAATCCCACTCACGAGCATAGTTCAACATTATGAGGTGCGGAATAAGAATCTCTAACTGAATTTTATTAAGCCAAATACTAGCCTATATAGATTTACATAAAGAAACTACCTCAACAAACTAAAATGTAAATTCTCAACTAGATCCTAAGAATTAACAATTAAGCACAATATTAGAGATAGTTAAAGATATTGTCTCAACTACTCCATGAGAATAGGAAACCAAGAGAGCCACGTAAATAATGATCTTAATAATAATCCCCTAGGTGTACACACAACCTAATCAATCATATGCTTTAAAACTACAATCCCTATCACCTTCAATATGAGTAAGACCTCAAATATCATTTTATCAAGCTCCATTTTCAACACATCCATAAGAAGCATAACCGAGAGGTGAAATTTTTGTCAAAACATGGACACATTAGAGATATAGGCTCTCTCTATAAGTGAGTTTTTCAAGATGGGGATGAGAAGATCCTCCCACCTCTCGTGATTGTTCTTTGAGGCTGTTGTGGATGAGTTTGTTTAGAATGTTCATTTTCTTTATGATTCCTTATTATTTCTAAAACTTTGTTAGATAAGTATGTAGTTTGATGTTGACATTCTTAGTGGGTAAGTGACATGGTTACTTTTAAACATAGTTTTATGGTTTGTTAAACACTTGGATGTAATTCTTTTATTTTAAATAACGTTTAAAAAAAATCAAAGCATAATAATATATTAAAAAATAATAATTTACAAATTTGTTGTTAATTGAATTTAGTTTTAACATGTCTCCAACCAAGTTAAATCCAATGTACAATAATAACAATAATTTAATTTTAAGGTTATGGTATACTAAATTGGTGTATGAGACCACTTGTTTGTGGGATAAGGAACTCCCTCCACACGATGTTTTGATTGAGAAAGTTTAGAGATGTAGAAGAGGAAGAAGAAGAAATTTTAACGTCCACGAGGCTAACAATATCCTATGGGACATACCGCCTCACACACTTTATGCATTTCAACCCTTTTCCTGTTCAACTTGATGATGAACTCCCCCAATTTCTCCATCGTCCCCTCGTTGAATAAATTATCCCAAGAGCTAGTTGTCAAGATACTTACATAGTTGTCCCTACTGTCTTTGAAGGCTTCACACTCTAAAATGAAATGTTTTTTTGTTTCCACTTTTCTGGAGGTGCAAAACATACACACCCTTTCTTCCCAAGCTTCCTTTGGTCTTTTCCAGCACCCGATTTCACAACTGAGTTGATGGGAATTGGTTCTTAATTGAGCAATAATCATTTTGGCTCTCTAAGATATATTGGCCCCTATGTACGCTTTTTTATGATGATTGTAAGTGGGGTTAAACTCTTCAATATAATACTCTTTCTTTCTCCCTATTTATCCCAAGTTCGCTTGTGGAACCTATCGATAACAAAAGCCTTTATCTCTTCATTGTTCGTAGGGCACCTATTCAAGTAAATATCCCATTTACTAAGCCATTTACTATTTTTCGGCATCCACGTCTTCTTTCTTTTGCACAATATGTCATTGAAGACGACCTTAGGCCAACGATTGTCTTCCATTTGCTCAATTTTTTTTAGATATCTTATGAGTCGCACCATAGCAATTGCTTCAATAGGAGCAACCCCCATTTCACTCAACATGATATCATAAGGGATTGGACTTTTAATTTTCAACTTGTTTGTATTCAAGCATTTTTTAATCTTCTCAAATTGCTTCCACTGCAAGTCAGATGTACTATTGTCTCACACTTCACAACCATGGAGAACCATCGGGATCAATAAAAGCACAAAGAGAGATTGTGTAGTCTTCCAGCCCCATAGCTCTACCTCTCTGCACTTATTTTGGAAAGCATAGAACGCTTTCCAACCTCCCAAAGTTATTTTCTTTATGCAACCTTCCCAACTTAGATTTTTGTTGAAGTCAATTCCGGGGTATTTGTAATCTAACACTTCTTCAAGGGTGTTGCCTTCAAAGTAGAACTTATGTTGATTATGTTTTCTTTTTCTAGAGAAAACTACCACTTTCGTCTTGCTAGTATTGACTTGCATCCCCACTGTTCTACAAAAGTGCTCAAGGGAAATTAAGTGTTCTTGCAACCCAAGAGCAGATTTAACAATCAAAACAAGGTCATCTGCATACAAAAGAAGCCTTATCACAAACTCACCCAAAAGAGCACCATCATCGTCCTATAGGTTTAACCACTCTTCAAGTTTGTCTATATATAAACCAAAAAGGGTAGGGGAAAATGGGTACCCTTGTTTGACCCCGATATCACTCCTAAAACTTTTGGAGATACTAGCTGACGTTCTGATTTTGACTTTGACCTCCTCATATAGCCTATGGACAACTGCTCTAAGATGCATAGGAACCCCAAGTTCCTCCATTCTATGCCAAAGATTATCTCTAGGGACCGTGTCAAAAGATTTTTTGAAATCGACAAAGCAACAAAAGGATTCCTCTTTTTTCTCCCACAATTTTTCAATGATGTGCCTTAGAGTTATACTGTGATCGATCATGGAGTGTTTAGGTATGAAACCTGCTTTCCCTTTAGCACGCTTATCTCCTTCTTCCCCCCACTTGCTAATTCTATTTTCTAGCATACTTTCGAATAACTTTGCAAACAAGGGGTTTATCATTATGGTCCGATAGTTAGAGGGATTATTGACATCACCACTCTTGAAGAGCGGTATTACTAGGCTCATTGCCTAATCTGTAGAGAATCTCTGTTGAATGATGTTGTTGAAAATTTCCATAATGTGAGGTGCAAGAGTTTTTGAACCCCATTTTAGATATTTTACTTGAAGTTCAACTCAATTTTTTTCTTTTCCAACACCCAGTTTTCTAATACCCACCTCAATCTCTTGCATGGTGAAGAACTTAGTAGTAATGTTGACCAAGGGGGGGGGTCAACCTTGGGATCTTGCTCATAAAGTTTCTTTGCATACTTGAACCATTGATAAGTTGTGATATTATTTTCAGTTTGTTTCTTTCTCGTTTGAAGTTCCTTCCAAAATAACTTGGGGTTATTTTTCCCCAGGAATATTAGTTCCTCCCTCGAGATCATGAAATCAACTTTTTTCTTTCTTATAATCTGCTTGTAGGATTTTAAGTATATTTCTTTCCGGCTTGACTCTTTCAAAGTTTTCCTTGCTGTTTTTCATTCTTCATCCAACCAAGCATTAATCGGAAAGCAATTTGTTTCAAATTTCCCATTTTTTGCTCTTTTGCATTCTGTAAGTGCGCTTTGAATTAAATTTGTTAGCTCAGGACTACGGAGGCCCTGGGATGAAATTTTCTCCTTGTTAAACAACCTCTCTAGCACTATCTTGAAGGTATTACAATTTTTTCGAGTCTAAATAATTCTGCCCTTTGAAGGAGGTTGTTGAATGCACTGATTTTTTGTCCCACATGTTGTTGTTCAACCCAAGTGAAACTTAAATAGATCGGTCTATGATTAGACTTCAACTCCCATAGTTGTTCACCAATCAAAACTTCCTCAATTTTCTCACACAAGCCATGCGAGAAAATTGCATAATCCACTACACTTGCGCCATTGTAGGTATTACAGGTGAAATTACCAGAATTCACCCATCTAGCCAACCCAGTACAAATGACTAAGTCAAATGCCCCACATAGAGTAAGCAACTGCTCCTCAAAAAGGTTGCAACTTTTGTTGTCCTCTGAAACTCTTGTCCACTGATGATTGATTTCCTCTTTAAACCAAATGGGATTGCAATCTTCCTTACAATGAAGAATACTAGCTTGTACACTTACAATCCTAGCATTGAAATCACCAACTATAAGGACTTCACTTAGTTGAGAGTACGCTGCAATATCGTTTTTTAAGGTTGCAAAGTGGTCTTTGTGGTCAAGCCCCCTACCTTTGCAAGTTTTTGAAACTTGTGGAGCAAAATAACATGCTGCAATTCTGATGATGTTTCCATTTTCTGAGATTTTAAACCAAATGAATTGTTTATTTGAGTCTTCTCTTTCTAACTGAATGAGACGACCTTTTTTTTTCCTCACTAAGACCATGATACCCCCGTGTCCTTTACCATTCTTAGATGCCTTGTTCCACACTGCCATTTTCAAATACCCTTCAAACAGAAGTGTCTTGCACCCTTCATGCTCATGTGTTTCCAAGAGACAAATTATGTCTCTATCTTCTGCGATAGGCCTTAATCCATGTCCCCGCCTCCAAGGATAACCTTTGCAGTTCCAATAAACTAGTCTTAAGGAAACCTAGGTAGCACCTAATTGCTATTTGTTTTGGCCTACAAGACTCAAAGTTGAGTCTTCACCCCTATTTTCCCATACTGACCTTGTTGCATAGTTTCCTGCCAATGAATTTGTTGTCGCTTCTTGGCTACCACATTGCTGTCATGTTTTAGAAAGAGGACCGAAGAAGGAAATAACAACTTTGCCTTTAAACATCCATGCCCTTTTGCCCTAACCTTTGACATCTCTTCCCGTCTTTCTTCTTACATGCCCTACCCTTCTCGATTTGAACTTGTGAGCTATTAAGAAGAAATACATGTTCTTCACCATTAGATGCACACAAATAACTTCTTTCTAAAAACATAATTGACAACCCAAATCCCGACATGTGAACAGTTTTTGGAGGTGAGCTCCGGGCGGGAGAAAAATTTCAAAAACTACAACAACGACGGACACTGTAGGGAGCCGAAGACAGGACTGGTTTCGACAACTTCCCATCCTCTTACATTTTCCGGATTCTGTAACCACGATGTTTTAACCTGGTTTGTTTTTTAACTGGAATTGTTTTTTGTTTTTTTTTTCAATTACGATGTTTTTTCATTCACTGTATCTCCTCTCGCCTTTCGTTTACCTCCTCCTACCCTAGGTTAGAGGCATAAATGTTACTTATTCGAGATCTGTTCCACGCCACCTACCCTCATTTACTGGAGCCTGTCGTCTGACTTATCCTTGATGATACTATTAATAGGACCCGGTTCCTAGGCAACACTTCCTCCACTAAACCATCCACGAATTGACTATATGACTACCTCCCCTTCCAAAGAACATTAGGTGGAGCTCAGGTGTCAGATCTCCATAGTCATGCCGAGCCGGGATGACTTCTCTCGAGACGTCGACGCACTTAGGAAGGTTACAGATGAGGTTATTTGGCAACAGACTGGCCTTTTCGACAATGTTGACTCCCTAGGGAATGGTACCCTATCTTCAAATTCTACATTAAGGGATTTGACATCCCATTGGCCTTCTCTTTCTCTTGTTAAGACTCGTTTACCTCCCACTTTCACTGGTATTCTCCCTGGACTAACATATTGTGCCTGTCCAAATGAAAAGGTTCCCTTAGCTCATAAAGCGACTAGTTTACACAGAGAGACGACTCCCCCTACAACACAAAAGAGGGAGTTTTATCCCACGAGTCTCTCCGGTAGCCGCCAACGACTTTGGAAACCAAATAATGCTTACAGGAAGATGGTTCTGGGGTCTGATGTGGGGCTCGAACAAGCGACTAGATTGGCTTTATGTGGTCTTGTTGGTAGAGTATCCTGTCGTTATCTCTGCAATGTCACTTTACATGATTAGGTTAATAGATAGTGGGTTCCTTTGTTAGGTTACGCGCCGAAAATATTACACCTAACCAAGGGATGGTTAGGCTTCGTCTGCAAGTCCCCTGAAGACTTGTCCATACTGTTGGAAAGCAGGTGGGTTATGGGGGGCAACAACCTCATGTTAAAGCGTTGGCGCATTGCTTTCAACCCGTCCTCCGAGTACTTTCAGCTGCGCCATCTGTGGGTGCTTTTACCGGGCTTACCCATCCACCTCTGGAACGAAGCAACACTCATGGCGATCAAAAACTCTATTGGCTCTTTTATCTCTGTGGATAGTCATAACCTTATCGCAACGGTTAGAAAGGTTGTGCGGGTCTTGGTCGAAATTGACATACACAATGGGCTTCCAGAAGTCTTAGAGATCGATTGGCGGGGTTGTAAGACTCTAAAACAACTTGATTACCTACGCATTCCATTTAGGTGTAGCATATGCCATTGCACCGGTCACCTTTGATAGGACTGTAAAGGTTGGGTTTCCATAGATGATTCGGAGGACACAAAGCTGCACGAGAATTTGTATAACTCTTCACTTGATGCTACCACTAGCGACTTTGGGGCTTTCCTCTCCCCGACGGAGGTCACCAGTCCTTCTTTGCCCCTAAAGAGTCTCTCAGGTAAGTTAAGGTCTTTCTACCTTGCATTTTTTTCTACTTTAACTTGTTTGGAAAAAGAGACTTTGGACGCTTCTGGGTGGTTAAAACAAAATACTACTTTTGAGGGGAGGCCCTTGGTGTCGGCTTCGGTTTTTGTTGGGCCCGCTGTCAGGGAATCTTTCCGGCAGGTGGAAAAGGAGTCCATTAATGTACCTCCGTCGGACAACGACAACCATGAAAATACAAGGAGTCCAGAACCTTTAGAGGTCTTGGGTCTTGATACTTCACCTACAACTGCTCCAGTGGAACCCTACCATCCTTGTTCCACCTCCAAGTTGCCCTTTAACCCTCGCAGGAACCCTGCTACACTACCCGGTTATCGTGAATCAGAGGAAACCGATTCCTCATTAAACGAGGTATTAGACTCCCTGATACCTTACCTTCGAGACCCCTCTGCTACTATGCCTCTACCTGTCTTTTTGGGGAACTCTGTGTATAAAAACTTGTCTTGGGATGGGGAACCCAGTACTTCACGACCAGATGGTGTAGGTAACATAAAGAAATTTGCTTGGTCCCATGGCCTAGGAATTGAGTACTCCCCTATAAAAGCCCATAGTGCTAGAAAAAAGTGTTCGACCTCCTCCTCCCAACAACCAGTTTCAGTTTCTCCTTCCATTGATAGCGGGGCACTTAGAGCGGTGAAAGCCCTTTCTCGGGTGAAGTAATGATTTATCTCTCCCTAAATCTTCGAGGGTGGGGGGCTCCCTAAAAACTGCCTCTGTTCGTCGGCTTTTGGATAAAACTTGCCCGGATATCTTATTTTTACAGGAAACTTTGGTTCCTGAACAAAAAACTAGAACTTTCATGAGTGGCTTGCACCCCTCATGGGTCACATGTGTTGTTAACTCGGTGGGGACCTCGGGAGGTCTTTTGGTTTCTTGGGATCCAAACAAACTTGAATTGGGACCTTACCTCTATGTTGGTGGAATTTTATTGATAGGGATCTGCATTTCAAGCAAGAGGAAGCTTACTTTATTAAACACCTATGGTCCTTGTGTGGAGAGGAAGAAATTCTGGAACGCTGTGGTGGACAGTGGTCTTCTCTCACACAAAAATTTGATCATTGCGCGAGATTTTAATTTTATAGTCTCACCTGGCGAAGTTTGGGGAGGATCTGCACAGGCGGGTCCCTTGTCAGAGTATTTCAAAGCACTTTTTTCAGACCAATCATTTAATTGATGTCCAACCAGACAGAGTAGTCCCCACTTGGAGGAATGGGCGCATAAGGACCAACTCTATCACCAAACGACTGGATAGATTTTAAGTATCTGAAGAGCTCCTATCTGGAGTTGGATTATATCGTTCCTGGGTGGAATACCCCTATGTTTCCGATCACACTCCGATTCTTTTACAACTAGAGATCGACTTGACTTACAAACCTTATCTGTTTAAACTCAATTCACAGTGGCTTCAAGAAAAGGATTTCATAGCCCTTGTACACAAGATCTGGACAGATTCATTGTACCTATATGAAGGAGGCAGGCAACGTAGAATCATGTGGAAGCTAAAGGATCTAAAGAAACCGACAGAGCAATGGATTAGGGAAAAAAATAGAAAAAACATTATGAAGCTAGAGAATTTGGAATCGAAGATTAATGAATATCTCATGCATCAGGCCGATGGCAATTTTTCTCGGGATATAGAACATAAACTAAGTATTATGGAACATGACAGAAACACATTACTAAAAGCAAAGGAAGAGTTGTGGATGCAACACAACAGGGCTATATGGATATAGAGCGGAGACCATAACACAAAGTTCTTTCATCAGTATGCCTGTTATAAAAGAAACCACAAGCACATATGAGAGATTGTAGATTCCAATGGGCTTTGTCATACAGGTCAGGAGGATATAAAAGCAGAGCCTGTGAAATATTTCAGTAATTTCTTCAAGGCGCAAGAACTTCAAACAATAAGTGAACAATTCAGATTAGCTGGGATTTTCTCCAGTCTAGTAAATGATGAAGAAGCAAGCTCCCTTCTTCGACCTGTTAACTTAGAAGAGTTGAGGGAGGTTTTATTCATGTTTAAGAAAGATAAGAGTCCTGGGCCCGATGGCTAGACAATCGAGTTTTTCACTTTCTTCTTTGATCTAGTGGGAGTCGACCTTTTAGAGATGGTTGAGGAATCAAGGATGAAGGGGCAGATAGCTGGCGGCCTCGATTCAACTTTTATAGCCCTAGTCCCAAAAACAAATAAGCCGACTACCTTCAATGATTTAAGACCCATTTCTGTTTGCAATCTTTGTTACAAGTTAATTTCAAAGATCATAGCAAATCGTATCAGACCTATCTTATCCAGATCCCTCTCAACTGAACAACTCGGCTTTTTGAAGGGCCGACAAATACATGACGCCATTGGCACTGCACATGAATGCCTTCATAGCATTAAAAAAAAGAAGTATAAGTTAATTATTATGAAGCTGGATCTACAAAAAGCATATGATTGTATTCACTGGGATCTACTAAGAATGATCTTAATTCAAATTGGTTTTGGGTTACAATTCACCAACTTGGTAATGAGTTGTGTCTCTTCTTCTTCCTTTGCTGTTTTAGTAAATGGTGAAGCTACAAATTTCTTCAGGAGCGGTCGTGGATTACATCAAGGATGCCCTTTATCCCCTTTGCTATTCATATTGGTACTGGAGGGTCTTAGCTTACTACTCAAATAAAGCAAAGCGACAAGGAAGATTGCAGGCATAAAAGTTTCTCGAATGATAAAGATTCTTCATATTTTCTTTGTGGATGACATTTTAATCATGACAAACACTTCTATTAATGAATGGATAGAAATCGATGGTATCATCAAAATTTTCTACAAAGCATCTGGCTTAAAGGTAAATGAACAAAAAACAAATGTACTATATGCAGGGTTATCAAAGGCAGACTTGGCTCCGTACAAGACTGTTCTCCCATATAATTTTTCAAAGCTAGCTACAAGTTTTAGATATCTGGGTTTTTATTTGACTACTGGGCTACAAAAGAGTGTTGACTGGAACTGGTTGCTATCTAAGATGGAGAAAAAAATAGACCTCTAGTGTAATAGATGGTTATCACTGGGCGGACGTTTTATTTTGGTTAAATCTACTCTTGAAAGTCTACTAGTTTACTGGATGTCGTTGGAAACCATCCCGTGCACTATTTTAAACAAGATCATAATTATAATGTTTAATTTCCTTTGGAGCGGAAACATGGACTCTTCACATTTCCGTCTATGCAAATGGGACACTCTCGCAAAACCAAAAAGTTATGGAGGTTCGGGGTTCTGTAATATCTTTCACTTCAGTAAATCATTAGCAACAAATACTCTCTGGAGGGTTCTAATGGGTGTAGGCATATGAGATGAAGTTATAAAAGATAAATATTTACCATCTACCACTATTATAAATTGGCTCAAATCGCCTACTTTCAACATGACCTCAGTCTAAAAAATATGGGGCGACCTCTTAAAATCCATTCACCTGATCACTCAATGGCTTAGTTGGATTCCTGGTTCGGAACACCTTGTGGCTCTTGGTAGAGACAAGATCCTGGGATTGAATGACAGATCCATTCTCTCCCCAGAACTTGTTTCCTTTTTAAGACAGAATAAAATTTCAGTTCTCTCTCAGGCGAGGAACCTTGCTGAACAAGTTGGACCCTCGACCAGCTGGTACAAATATGGGGACCTTGGACTATCGGGATCGCTAGCTACTGAATGGGAACATTATCGCATGGCTTTCATCAGTGCAAGAGCCTCCATACATGATGGTGATGATACTTTAATGTGGACGAGAGGTGACCATTCAAGGTACCTCACTGCAAAAAATGTTTACTTGGCTCTTATCTTAAGGGTTGCTCGGGTATTGATGGTTGGAGGCGTGGCTTATGGAAATGGGATATCCAACTTAAAATAAAATTATTCACTTGGCTGGCAACAGAGGGAAAGATACTTACATGGGATACACTCCAAAAAAAGGGTTGGGAAGGCCCTAGTCAGTGTCTATTATGCAAGTGCGAAGTCGAAGACATAAACCATCTCTTCATTAGTTGCAATTTGACAATCAACCTGGGAAAGATTAAACACTTTTCTGAGTTTCAAGGGTGCGTGTACAGGTTCATCATTGCCGAATTGTTATAAATATTGGACAAAGGAGAAAGCAAATATTTCATATCTGCCGGCGCTTATCTGTTGGTATATTTGGTTGGAGAGAAACTCAACAATTTTCGAGAATATTTCTCCCTCTGCACTTTTGATAACCATCAAAACTATTGGCGCCCTCAAAAGAAAGCATTTTATACATAAGCCTTTACATGCCCGTACATGTTATATTTCTCACCATACGGGAAACACTCTAGCATGTTTTGATGGTGCCGCTCGGGCTGATGGCAAACAATGTGGAGCCGGGGGTGTCTTAAAAACACCTGAGTCTATTATTTTTAGATGGATGATGAATTGCGGTGAGGGCACTAACACTAAAGAAGAATTTATGGGAGTATGGGCAACATTGACTCTGACACACCACCTATCTATACATAAACTACAGATCCTGGGGGATTCAAAGGTGGTCATAGATTGGCTAAAAAAAAAGGTAGATTACAAGCATGTGCAATTGAGGGCTGGAAGATCAAAGTGCTGAAATTAATTAAAGTTTTTCAAGAATTAAGCTTTCAACATATATATAGGGTACACAACAAGAAGGCAAACACATTATCAAAGCAATCATCTCTGGAACCTGAAGGCAGAATCACATTTTACAGCTGGGTAACTAGTGCGGAAGGTCCTAGAAAACACATCCATCTATTCTAATGCTGATTTCACTTTTTTACAAAGTTTTTTTGAGCTTGCTGTTTCTATTTTTCATTGATCGGATGTAGACAAATGACCAGCCAATCTGTTGGTTTAGACTTGATTACATAATCAATTTTTTTTAAGTTTGGAACTTGAACACAATCTCTTGTAATATCCGAAATTCCCATATACTTTCTTTTTAGACGATATTACAGTTTTTTATCCCAAGTGGATCTGATCATGTAAAAAAAACTATATATATTGAGCAATTTTCTTTTTGGTAAAAAAGCCCAACGCGTGCACCACCTACACCTAAACTGACAATTTGCGGATCAACTTGCGGTCAACAGTTCCCAAGCTTATAATCGCAAGTTATACGCATTTGGGACACGTCCTTTACCCGGGATGTAACTGCAATTCAGGAAAGACTCCACTGTGTGCGAGCTGATTGCAATTATCGAAGAAAAAAATGGATAGGAGAAGCATACTGGATGGACTTGGAGAAGAAATCGTGAGAATCGTGTCCCCGGTCTCAATCTGCATGCTGTTGGTTGTTATTCTGGTAAGTCTTCTAAACGGCTCCTCCTCTTCATCATCATCAGTAACTACAATTGCCACTCTCATGTATAATGAACAATCCTCCGACTCAGACTGGGAAAAATTTGGGGGCGCCCTCCTGAATGCCCTTGTATTTGTGGTTGTTGTGACAGTGGTCACGTTCCTGTTGGTATGCCTTTTCTATTACAGATGCACCAAATTTCTTCGTTTTTACATGGGTTTTGCAGCATTCATTGTGTTGGGTTATATGGGTGGGGGTGTGGCCATGCTTCTGGTGCAAGCTCTGTCTATACCCATTGACGGTTTTACTTTTGGGCTTGTGCTTTTTAATTTTGCTGTGGTGGGGGTGTTTTCTGTTTTCCTGTGTAAAGTGCCCATAATTTTCACCCAGGGTTACTTGGTACTCATAGGCATGCTTGTTGCTTTCTGGTTTACCATGCTCCCGGAGTGGACTTCGTGGGTGCTGCTCGTTGCAATGGCAATATATGATGTTATTGCCGTTCTCATCCCTGGTGGCCCTCTCAAAATTCTGGTAGAGCTCGCTATTTCAAGAGATGAGGAAATCCCTGCTCTGATTTATGAGGCCCGCCCTGTTACGAGGAAATCCCACATCGCAGTTCCCGAGCATGAAAATGAAAATGCCCTTCTTCCTCGCCCTGGTCTTCGCCCCATTGAAAGTGAAGAAGAAGAAGAAGATCCAATAGACCCTACGCTTCCTCCATCCGTGCAAAGATTAGAAAAAGCCCCCCTGCAACAACAGAGGGGAGGCATTTGGAAGAAGCGAGCAGGTTCAGGTTCGAGATCTGCGTTATTGAAATCCTCGAATTCAGGAGGCGACGAGAGCACTGCCTCTGCTGCTGCATTGCCGCCTCATGGGGATTCTATTCAGGGTTTGAGAATAGCTGTCGCAGAGGAGGCGGAGGCGGAGGCGGAGGAGAGTTGTTTTCACGGAGACACAGAGACACCAGCAGAAGAGGAATCAGTTCCCCTCGTAAACTACCAGGTGACGACTTCTTTTTCCACATATGTGAATCAACAAGTGGGTTCTTCGCCATTGCCTTCTACATTACAAGGATTATTGACACAAACTGATAGTGTTAGTGAGCGGAGGCCGCACCCAAATGGGATAGAAGATTCTACACACAGAGACAGATACGAACAGGATGGGATCGGGCTTTCTGCATCTGGTGCAATTAAGCTGGGATTAGGTGACTTCATATTCTACAGCGTATTGGTTGGAAGGGCAGCTATGTACGATTATATGACAGTTTACGCATGCTACCTTGCTATAATAGCAGGCCTTGGTGTGACATTGATTCTGTTGGCGTTCTGTCAGAAGGCTTTGCCTGCCCTCCCTGTTTCGATTTCATTGGGTGTAATTTTTTACTTCTTAACTCGTCTTGTAATGGAAGCTTTTGTGGTTCAGATTGCAACTCACCTCTTGCTTTTTTGATATAGCTGCAGAAAAAAACACAACTTTTTTGATATTAGAACAGAATAACTCCAATCTCAAAAGTTGCACTTAGCTTGAATCCCCTTAATAGACCGCTGGATATCACGAGTCCACAAATCAACTCCCAGCTCTGAGAAGGGAAGCTAAATTTTCTATGTTGTAAACTTATAAATTCAGCACATATCATATTTACCTTTGATTCTGTTGTATTCTATTCTTATCATTTCTTTCGGCAAAGCAATATACTCATGTAATCTGATATTGTATTTGAAATCTACTGCAAGAAGAAATCTGTGGAAATTTGAAAACAGTTTTCTGATTATTTTACCAAACTACACAGACCGTTTAGGAGGGTATGTTCTTTCAGGGTAATGACAGTCAATCCCTTTTTGGGCAATTTGCAAAAGATCCAAACTAATGCCCAGAGTGGCTAAGGAGAATGTGGATAAGCCTCTACAGGATCTAGTGATTTTTTGCAATTCTGGCTTTCTTAACTCTTTCCATAAACTTCTTTGTTATGGGCTTGGTATGGAATGGAGTGTACCTCTCAGTTTGTTGCTGATCATGATTGTGAGATACTGCAGTATGGGTTAAGAATCTTGGGAATTCTATTCTGGTTTTAATCCCTTCAAATTTCAAACACGTGGTAATGCAAGTTGTCTGAGACTCTCATAAGAATTTCTCATATTGGGATTATTGTGATTTCTTCTTGGTTGATAGGTTTATCAGTATAGGGACTGTACTTACTGCGATGTATGCCTACTATTCTTCTTTGTGGCTCTCCTGTGATTTGCTTACAAAATTCATGAATATACTTCTTTGCAACTTTAAATGGGTGGGTTCATTTGAACATAAGTCTATTCCTAATGTTAGTTAGAAGTTGTGCTGTACATTGAAGGCTAATGGGGGGAATTGATTTGGTTGATATTACGATTCAAGGGGCTGCTTTAGCTTGCAAATAGATGGCTAGAATATTTTTAACAATGTTAGATGTGCCACTTTTCTAAAGCTCATAGTAAGCAAGATACCGTTCCTGGATTAAATGTTGGAGAGAACTTTTGTTTGGACACTTGTTGCTTTGCACAGTCAAGGTTCGTGCTCTAGATAGCCTTGATAGCCTTGCTTCGATAGTGCATGTTATACTGTTTCCTCATTTTTTTATTATTATCAATTATTCACGTGGTACTCTCCCATCCCAATGTGTAATTCGATCGCTTATGCGCTCTGTTGGTCAATTGCTATGCCCTTTATCTCTTGGAATCAGATGCAAGCATCTGCATGCTTAGGCATGTCTACCTTGTAATGATCACAATCCTGCTCATGATATTAGTTGTTTACAAGGCATCTTGGGTGCATTTCAATCTCGGATAGGCAGCTTTTCTGTAGCTCCTTGCTCTTTCCAAGGAGGTGGACTGCTTTGTGTGGGCATCTATTTTCATCTTTTGCACTATACTGGTCACTTTTGTGTTAGTTTGATTGCTGGGTTTGTCTTCTCTTTAATCTTGAGCTATTGATTTTTGTATAGTGGTCATGCTTCATGACATTGGAGACATCAAGTGATTGTATTCTTTGAGCAACCAACCAGATTGCTTTAATCTTAATAGAGACAGGCTGCTTCCGGATCTCGTGAGTGGCCAATCTCCTGCAATGGAAATTTTCCTCAACAATGCATTGTTGTCAATTGAATTACAAAGCGTAGGACATTTAGTCAGTGTACACGAGGGGTGTGCTCCCCTCACTACCCGTGCTCTTGGGACAAGGAAACTTCATGGGAAACATTTCCCCATGCTCCCTTTTAGTGGGGCCGTGGGGAAACACAAAGGGAAACATTTCACCCAAAAAGGATGCTAGGACACCCCCCCTCGAAAATGGGGACACCTAGGTGCTCCTCGTAAAATTGCCCATCAGCCTTTGAAAAAGGTCAACAAATTTTTTGAAAGAAAAACAAAATAACCTTAACCCTAATTTGTTTACCCCCTAACAACTAGATGTATCATTTATGTTTTTTATATATTTAAATATTTAAATTTTTAGGATTTTGGACAGGGTCCCCTGTGGTGGGGACTCGTCCCCTGTGACGTTCTTTAAAATTTGGGGGGGTGTCTCCACATGTCCTTGAATGCGTTTCCCCATTCTCGTGTTTCCATGTCCTAGAAACTGGGTGGAACATTTGATTGCTTGCATTAAGGACGTAGACACGAGATCACCATTGGTGAACTGCACAGGCACACACTTATTCCTTCCTTCTTACTCATATTATATTGGTGGCGAACGACATATAAAGAATGTCAATGGCATCTTAGTCTCACGAAATTAGATAATAAGATGGGTCTATGGAGTTTCCCTCCTTATTCTCTCTTGCTATCTTTCACCCATAATAACTAGAGGTGTCCTCGCATAACCGAAGAATTGGGTCTTTTACTCACAACCGAAATGTGGTCTCTCTTTGGCTGCCTAGCTCGCAATATACCTATGTTATGCCTAGCTTTCAATATGCGCCTTATGTTGATTTCTTCCCCTCAAAGGTGAATTAATAGCTAGTTTGGGTTTACTATTAGTTCTAAAGGGGGTTCCAATATACCTATGTTATGCCTAGCTTTCAATATGCTATGCCTTCAAATCCCCTTGCATTTAGTATCTAACAAACTATGACAAACTATACAGCCTAATCCAAAAAACTACATATGAAAACAAATTTCCAGCTTCGCCCACTATTTGATCTCATTGATATTTAGTTCCTTTGCTTGCAAGTAAATAAGTGCATGCATATGCATTTTCCTTTTGGATTTTATCTCAAGAAATATGCTCCAATCTGACTTCAATGGGGTTTGGGTCAGTTATAATTTTTACTCCTTACTTAAAGTTTCTATCCACTATAATTGATCTTGTCATTTCCTTTATAGTTTTTGATT
>SNQJ01S0190938.1:0-14718 GCA_010110895.2 Picea sitchensis | reverse complement strand
CCATACAACCTCTTCACTAGAGTCAATTGATAGTTTTTAAGTATAAACATAAATTAACCAAATTATTCCAAGGCTTCCGATATTTAGATCTTGACTGAGTGATTGATTCGCGCATTTACAAAGATATGCTTTTTATTTTAGCATAGGAGTTTAAAAATCGACTTTTTCCTAGAAATGTAACCTTTTCTAATTTAGACAATTTTTCTAATTATGAAAAATATGGCTTAAAATATGTATATACATAACATAATTACAACATGTAAATATGATAATTATAGTAATGAATTAGAATATGTAATAGAAATGACTTATAGTAATGATCTCTTTTTATGTAGTGATTAATCAATAAATTATAGTAATGACTACGTAAATGATTTCAATTAACAATTGTTGAAATTAAGTTACAACATACACATTGAACATAAATTTAATAATACACTTGTTGCACAATCTTAGGTAATGTGTAATGAGGAGGTTATGTATACACTTTTTACCACTTAGATAATCTCATTAAAATAGTGTTGGTACATCACTTAGCGACGAATGGAATTGTATTTGCGCAGGTGATATTTACTATTTACCTGTTGAATATTGCTTTTAGTTATATCATTTGTTAAGTACTTAGGCTTATCTCATTATTGTTTTTCTTGTGTCTTCTTACTTGGAAGATTAATAAAGTGGGTGTTCAATCCAAGTCCTTATTTTATCATGATGAGAGTCGTTACTATAGCGTTGTGTCATTACTCCCTTGAGGATAAAGAATTATTTTGCACAATTATTTATTTTTGTACATAAGAAATGAATGTAATTTATTTTTGCGTGATGATATATATTTTTAAAATTAAATGTTGGAAATTTAAATTAGTTGCGTATTATGACAAGTTGCTCTTGGATTTTAAATAAATAAATAAAATTTATTTATATAACATTCATTGTATTCACTTACTCATCGATATTCAGCTAAGGAGGGTCTTTACACTTACGGAAAATTCCCTTGTGGTTAAAGAAACTTATTATGGATTGATATAATCCTTAGCATTATTAATTACTGCTTAAATAAAAGACTAAACCCTGTATATGAAATTCCTCACGATGAGAGGATTGATGGAAAATTTGTAAGGTCAATCTGCTTGACCTATACTAAATGAAACTTGTAACTGGAACAACCTATTTACACAAAAGAAAAAGTATTCCTTTGGACTATTGATAGTCTTCATAAAGAAGGTGAAATGGCTTGAACATATGAGTTAGTTTATGAGCTCATGGATGTACAAAGAAATGTATGCACACCTATTCAATTGAGTACTTACTTATGGATGAAGGTGTAAGATGTGAATGTGTTGTAATACATATGGCAAGGAGTGACCATGTATAAAAAATGCATTTATACTTGTGATAATCTGTGGTTGGGGTTAGACTATATCCTGTTGATTGGGCATTGTGATTCATAATGACTTGATGTTAGCAGGAAATATAACAACGTGAATGAAATGTTGATAATGTGACTGCTTATTTCCTTATGAAGATAGGGTTGTAATGACTAATGAAAGGTTGACGTAAAGTATGATAAGGAAATGATGGGGCATTTCAATATGACTAATGGGTGGGGTTGACATCCAAGGGAGAATGGAAGCCACATAAATATGGCTTAGTAGGCTCAAGTGGTAGTGAGAGAAATTCTGAAAAACAACTTCGTTTGTAAAAATATGTTGACCAAGACAGATTTGAGACATGAAGAGAGGTGAGATTGTTATTTGGACGCCTTGGAAAATAAAATAATTACCTGTTTTTATTTCCTCTATGTTGTGAAAGAATGCAACAGAATTGTGATAATTCCTTTAAGTGTTCTTGTGAATTATTATGACCAATCATGAGTTAAACAATGGTTTGGGCCATGAGAAAAAGGAAACATAATTATGATTATGTATGTGAGACTTGCCATGTGAATAGTTGTAAGATCTAAGGGAAACTGATATTAAAGTTCAAATTACCAGCATGTAGGAATGATATGAAAAATATGAAAGTAGTGAACTTGTATGTTGAATATCCATGTATGCATATGTACTAAGGGTTGATATGAATTAAAGATATAATATACAAATTTTGAATGATACAAAATATGCAAGTGATGCACACACACACACACACACACATATATATATCACTTGCATATTTTGTATTATTCAAAATTCATATACATAGGCTAAGGGCATGGTATGACTGCCTAAATAAGTGAGGTGTGAGGCAATATTTGTACTTCCCTCGATTGGAAATGCCATGGATGCATGGCTAACTCTATTCTGAAGAGTCGGGACTATTTTTTTTTGAATAATAGTTTGAGGGGGATGCGTTCCATTTCCTCGGGAAAGGCTAGTAGAAATTGATGAAAGAGTAAATGAGTAGGGATGCTCTGTAATGAATAGGTGGAAATAAGATTATGCCTTTGAGAAAGTTCATGTAAATGATTGTGAACAATCATGAGTGAAATGATTTAAATCGACATGCGATGTGCAAACTGTGGAGTGTGCCAGTGGTGGACACATACAACATGCTAATGCATGTGATTAAGTGCATGAAATCACAACTTGAAAGAAAATTGTTAACATAAGGATGCTTATTTGAATGTAAATATGAAATGCATAATAATAATGCAATCTTATATCCCTTTTGGAATATTGGGAAAGAATCCAAAATGACAAAGATGAAGCTGATTTGAGGTTGAGATCGTCTCAGACAGTGACGAATATGCAATAAGGAAGTTGCATGATGAGATAGTTCCATGTGGAGGAACTGTGTGAGAACTACGTCAGGAGAATAGAGTCATAATCTTAATGATTGTTGGAAAATTAGACAATAGATTCCAAAGTCTATTTGTACAATAATCCTATATTACATTTTAAAATATCCTACATGAGTGAAACATATGCAAATGAATGTTGACCATCCTGATCCCTAATGGTAATGTGCGGAATGCACAGGTTCATAATTCATTGTGAACTAAAAGTGTTATGACCCAAAGGGGGCATATATATGGCTAAATGTATATCATATGACCCCAAGGGGGGGCATATATGGGACTAAATGTACATGTAATGTGTAAACACATAGTAATAGTGTCATCCTAGTGATAAAGGGGCCTCATGTGCAAGTGTGAATAACTATATATAAGAGATCATGTATTCATTATTGGAAGGTGAATTATGAAGTATGAATGGTATTTGGTTATTCTAAGGGGGTTCCCCTATGATTTAAGGAGTTATTGTGTAACTTATCTATCTTGGAGTTGTGCTCATCATTCACATTTTGTACATGGTGTGTACTTCTGTTATTTTACGATATTTTGAGCATTTTGGTTCATTACATTTGGTATCAGAGCATCGATCCTAGGGTTTTTCTCCTCAAGATAGACATTTTTTCATTTTCACTATAACTATTTCTTGGAGCATTTTCAGAAGGAGAAACCTAGATAATATTTAGAAGACTTATCAGAGTACTTGTTGTACAAATTTCAACTTCTGGGTCTTTGTAATTTTGGAGTTACAGTATGTGGAAGATAGGGTACCTGAATAGTAAGGTACCCTATCTGACTAGTAACATGTTTATTTATCCAGAAAGGTCAATATGAAATTGAATGAGACTACTCAAGGAAGAGAGAAGGAATATCCCAGGAGGGATAGATTTCATTAGCAACAAAAAAAAAAAGGAGAAAAGGATTAATACTTTTCTCCCTCTAAAATTATGAATAATGAGACAAAGTTGTATGTTTTAAAAGGACAACTAAGAAAACAAGTACAAATGGTGAAAGAAAAGTAAGATAATAAATGTGTTTAAAGGAATAGGATTAATTGAGCCATGTTAAGTAAAGGTAGTGAGGCCTTAGAAATAACTCAGTTGGGATGAAATTTTCAGGCTGTGTAGAAGGAGTTGGAAAAAGGGAAGAGTCCCTTGACTCCTTTCGTGTTCTTGATGGCGTTTCGCTGGGATGAGAAATTGATATACTGATGCATTTAAGTGTTTTGGCATGATAGAGTGCATAGATATATGTTGGGGCATATATGAAAATGCTATTTTGATTTAAATGTTATGATACATACATTTTTATTTTACATGAAAACTGATACGATTATGAATGTGATGATGTATGTTGCATGTAGGAAAATATTGGAGTTGTTGGGGAAGACAAATACCAATGATGGACAACCTCATGAAGATGATAATTACAAAAATGTTGATGATAGAAAATAATTTTGAAGGGACTTTAGAGTCCCATGAAGCACCACTGATGAGGTAAGATCAGAGAAGGTGTTGGAAGCCAGAACAAGTATAAAAGTGTTCATGCCTATGTGGCATAAGGTTTGAAAGGGATTCGGTAAGAATCCATTATGAAATATTTTATTATTTCAATTATATGAAAATGATTTTGAATGGCTATTATATGCCATTGATACCCAAGCAAGGTAAGATTCAGGAAGAAGAACCTAAATGATGAGAGGCATGAACCTTGATAGCCAAGGATGATTAATATCCTTGCAAGAAAGATCATGAATAGACGTTTCGTGAGCACATTGACCCATCAGGAATGATTGGGAACGAAAGTGCTCATAAATAGCATGTTGATTGAATACATTGAGTAAATGCATGTTTGCATTAGAGGGCATGCAATGGACTGACCAGTAGGGAAGGAGAACCTTCCAATATTTTACAGAGTTGTAATAATGGTAGGAAGAGGAATTGGATGGCCATGAATGTTAGCACCCTGATTATTAGTGAATATAGAATGCTTGAATTAATTCATTAGAAACCTTCTAATTCTTGTGTGTTGAGTTGAGGCTATGATCAAATCAAAGCGAGAAGAAAAACCCTGTTGTAATAATGAATGTGGATAGGAAATCCATGTGGTGAGAGGTTGGATGAGTTCCAATACACCATGGAAAGAGTGACTAACATGAAAAGTAATAATCTAAAACCAATACAGGGGTATATTATGTGTGAATGTGACCATGAGCATTGACACATTGATTCAATTCATTTAATGATGAATTGCATTGGAAAAGTTTGGTATGTTGAAATGATTCATATGTAAAGAATGATGTTTCCTTTTCTATTTTTAGATAAAGGTGATGCAGATGTTAGACTACACACAATTTTTTTTTGTTTGTGATGCCATTGCAAATTTGTAATGTGAATATATATGCATGAGAAGCTAACAATTTGTTTGGCTGTGTAAATATTGAATTGTAGGAAAGAGGGTCTGGGAAACAGAAATACTGCAATCCCATGAGGAATATCAATGTTTTCTGATTGTAAAGAGACAAATTGTTATGAGAAGGAAATCTCATGCTTGTGAACTCTGGTTCCAATATGGAACAGATCTGAAAATGAAATGAAATTATGAAATTTAAAATCAGTGTGTAACGAATTTGAAAAGAATTTTGGATGAATTAATGAAAATATCTCACAAATTTTTGTATGCATATGAACACATGTGAGATGAAAATATTTGTCCATGGAGGAAATATGGTGGCCTCCAAATAGGAAATCATGGAATAGAGCCACTGTTGTGACAAGAGAACTTTGTGATAAGTCATGATCACCGTAAGAATGTTGTCTTGTGGTAACATGGGCTGAAGGGACACCTCGACAAAGAAAGTGTGAGGGATGCCTCAACTAGAAGACTTAGTGAAGTCTCTAAAACTCTTCTTGTGCGAGAAATCATTGGCAGGAAAGATGGATCGCCAGAGGGACTTTATAGCAGAGAAGGGGATGTTTGAGCATGATCCAGAAGGGTGAGTGACTGGAAGGAAGGGGAGACTTCGATAGCTCATGTGAAAGAAATCAGTGGAGTCTTTAAAAAAATTTCATTTGTTGAATGGGATCATGCACACAATGGGTATGTGAAGGAAATAAGTTAGCTAAGTTAGTAAGACAACCAACTAGATGAGATCCATGAAATTGCACAGACAAATATTGTGTTGATATGTAAATGGTTCCACTTGAATTATGAACAACAATAATTTTTTTATGCATGATATTGTGAAATTGATATGCTTGTTGTGTGAGATGGTTGTAAGAAAGTCCTAAATTCCAAGAGTATAGAAAATACCAAATCAAGAAGAGGAACTACATTGCAGAACTAGTTGAAATGCAAAGCATGACATGTGTTGTTGAGAAGAACATTGAGGATGATGTTCCTTGAAGGGAGAGGGGATTGTAACACCCCATGTTTCCTTAACTTGTAATTAATCATAATTGATGATTTCCATGCAGTGACATATAAACATTGTAAATGTATTTTGTTTGATTAGGAATGCCAACAACTGACTGTGGGGTGAATCATTGAGTATGGGACATGATATCACTAGAAGAATAAGAGGATATTCTATTCGACTAAAAGAACCCAAGCCTCCTTACTGAAGATTTAATTTGGAAATATTCAGTCACTTCCCTTCACTATGATTTTAAGGAAAAATCAGTTAATAAGGGAGGAATGGTGGTTGAACAATCAACCACCCTCAATGAATGGAAGTATGGGGGGGGATTCTTGAGGTGACATGAGATGTCAGCCATAGCACAACAGGAAAAGACCTCACAATTTCCCGTGACTGACCCATGGGTGCCTTCTAACAGAAGGAAGGGGGGGAAGGTCGAGAACCTTCGGGGGAGAAAAGATTCGAGAACATGAGGGGAGAAATACTAGGAAAAAAGATGGTAAAAGGGAGTGAAGGTGGGAGAGGAGAGAGAGAGGTTTGGGGACTAATGCAGAAAAAAAGAACCCACCACAGGATGATGGAAAGGTAGGCTTGATGTTAGAAGCATATATTAAACCTAAAGGAGCTCGAAACTAGGAGGTGGTGGAAATATCTCCTTGGTGAGGTATCATGGCTTGCTTGAGGGGTGGCCTATTCTTTGAAGTGATTGAGATTCTGAGCCTATGGTTTGAGGTGTAAAATCCTGCAGTGATGGCTACATATTATGTGTAGATAAAGTATTCCTTAAGCCCCATGTATTGAGTGGGGCAATTGGAGTAGTTCCTGCAGATGTGCTATATTTGTGCATACTTGAGGTGGTAGAAATTAATGTTGGTTCATAGTAATTCCTTGCATCTAACTCATTGTGTTTAATGTGAGTCCTCATATTTGAACAATTTTGGAACTGTATATTTGAGCTTCCCATGTGTGCAACAGAGTCTCGACAGTAGTGTGATGTCTGTGAAGAGAATACACGTACATAAATTAAGGGATGGATAATAATATTTAAGATAAATAGAATACTACAATAATGGCATGTTGAAGACCAATCAAGGTCAATAAACCTTGTGTTGATTACCCTCTCCTTAACACGAATGGTTACGGGGAATAAAATCTTCATATGAGTGCCAAGTAGTAGGATTTGTGCTTGTTGCAAATGTAATAAGAACCTTTTGTGCTTGTTGCAAATGTAATAAGAACCTTAAGCCCTGCATAATCCTCTTGTGTGGAAGTTGAATGGTTGTGGGATGTAAATATTCATCCAAGGAAGGAGAAGAACACCATAGTATTTGTATGAGTAAGGTGAAGGCCAAGAAGGCTCGGTAAAAACCTTGGAAAATATTTAGAAGTTTCCCTTGAGTGGATAAGTCCAATTTTCGGGCTATAAACATGAAGAAATATTGTGTGTGAGTAGGGATACAATGAAACCGTTGATTTGGCTTAGTAGATAGATCCCAACCCTTCATCGGAGAAGGCTATGATGCCTGAAGAGGGTGTACCCCAAGTCAATAGGAGTTGTTAGATCCTCTGGTGAGATATCCAGGAAGATCCTAGACCATAGATGAGAAACGTGATTTTATCAAAGTGTGAGGTCGTAAGGGACTCTGATGGGGGAGACTCCAAGTTAAAGTGAGTCATTGATCTCTCAAAGTAAGCACCATAAATAATTGTGACCGTTGATGTTGTGTGCAAGGAACATAATTGCAACCCCCAGATCCATGCTTTACCATATAATAACGAAGAGGGAGAATACGATGCCTTGTCGTTGTGGCGTTCCAGCAGGGCAACCCACATGTCCTTAAGAGTGAAAAGTGGCACTATCCTGATGGTTGACAAAGCATAAGTGGTTCCAAAAGGTTGTGAAATCCTTAGGGAATCAGTGGTTATCTATACCATCAAATCTACAGAAGTTATATCTTGATCATTGATCATGGAAGAACCATCGGAGTTAGTGGTTAGAGTGTCCTCTGTTAAGGCACTCTAATGAGAAAGACCCGAGGGACAATCTGGATCGTTAATCAAAATAAGGTGATATCAATTCTTAGCCATAGATATCCATAAGGTCTCATCTAAGTGAGGTTAAGAGGGAAGTTGAGGTCGTGTTGACATCATGTTGACGAGGAATGTCTACACATCTGAGGGCAATACATGGGGGCCTGTATTTGGTTGAGGGAACTGGGAGTGGGTCCTTGTTGAGATCGGGCCTTTGAATGGGCACTTTAATTATCGAGAATATGATCTATGGGTTGAGATATCTCCATATTTGATCAAAGATTAGGCTGTCAAAATGCTAGTGCGTGGGATTGATGAGGGACTCTGAGGAAATTTTTTTGAGAATGAACCCAAGCCATTAGATCTATCAGAGTTTCTGCAGAAAAGGATCTGAACCGTCGGATCCAGCGTAGTGATTTTCATTGGAGTTTGGTACTCAGAGTAACCTAGAATGCTGAGGTGTAGGCACTTTGATGGTAAGGATCTAAGGGGTGATTTTGACCATAGATTAGGTAGAGTTCAAGAAGAGACCTCAACCACTGGAGCTATGATCCTTCCTGAAGGGAAATTAAGGAGTATTATGACATCATGATGACGGGTAATACCAACTTGGCATCTTACGTGTCCCTTAGGATGATGCATGGCAATAGTCGATGGGTTGATGGATCGAGTGTGGAACTTGTTGGATGAGAAGGGCCATAAAACGTTGCTTTAATTAAGGGCTCAAGAAGATGAAGTGGATAGTTCCATGTGTCGAGCATAGAAGGTGCCACATAGTGTAGTTATTTGGCACCTGCAGGTGATATTCTGTGGGAAATATGTATGCCATGCGTAAGGTGGCGATGGTTCCAAGTATCAGGCAGAGATGATGCCATGTGTCAAGAGGATTTGGTGCCATTTGTCAAATTTTAAAAGGTCGGAAAGGCTACGTGGTGGTCAAGAACGCCAACGGCGATGAAGGCATCGACGATGTAATGAGAGTCATTGATCAGAGGTGGGTCGGACTTAATATCCACTATAGATTTATAAAGAACCCTTTATAGGTTATAGAATGGATGACGATGTCATAAGTGACGTGGTATTCCAACACATCCAAAGGATGACAAGTGTTAGCACCTGGTTCGTCATAAGGTCAAGGGTGGGCCTTGTTGGGTCCATACCATTGGATGGTCATTTGCAATCACCAACTGTCAGATTAATTGGCAGTGAGATCCAAACTGTTCATCATATATTGAAGGGAAATCAAGGTTATGTGTGTGCTAAGAATTCTGAAGATGACATAGGCATCGACGACATGATGAGGATCATTGGATCTGCGGGATAATGAATCTAGTTTGTTCATCCAGGCGTAATATCATCAAATAAAAAAATAATGGAAGAGTCGGAATTAAGCATCGTATCCTTTAGAATCTCCAAATCAATTATAGTCATTGGATGATCGACGCGAGGACCATCAGATCTAGAATAATCCTAACTAACAAATCATTGTCATAAATTTTGGTTGGGTATTTGTGACCCATGGAAATAAAATCTCGACGACGACTAGAGGTTCCGTGGGATTAGAACTAGGGTTTGAAAAACTGTGTGGCCAATGCCATGTCGGAGCCACAGTTGTGCCACGTCGATTGACACTTAGGATAGGAATCCACGTGGAAATGAGGTGGCACCTGGCCAATGAGGCGTGAGAACTTTGGAAGGCCATAAATTTTGATCTAGAGCATGATGAATATCATTGGAAAGCTCTTGACGAGTAGAAGACGAAGGTACCCTTAAGAAGAGGTTCTGAGATGATTGAGGAAAAGAAAATTTTTAATACTCATCCCTAAAAAGGGTACTTAGGGGGTTGGGTGTGTTACAGAGTACATATGGTACCTAAATTAATATTTTGCGGGTATTGTTCAGTACCAAGATTAATTACCTCGTATTCCATCGAGGAGTTATTGGTTTTAATATAGTTTGTTATCCCCTTAAACTTATCTTGTAAATCGTAGTATTTCTCCACTCGAACCATAGATTTAGGAATTGTGTTTTCGCTTTCTGTTTCCGCACCTGGAGATAGTGTGTTAATTTGATCATCATTTTGATTTTCATCGATGATTGATTCCTTGAACATATCTTCCTATGTGAGAATTCCATAATTTGGGTATCATCATAAAAAAAATCTCCAGTTTGTAATGTTGTCTGGTGTAAAAGGTATGTAAATCAATTCAACATAAAATTGGTCAACAAAAAAATATTTTGATGGTATCAATATAGAGGCTACATTTGAAAGTAAATCAACATCTACATTATGACTTCAAGGTGCACAAACAATATTGAATGCATCAAAATTAGAAATAAGATTCCATATTAGGCAATTTATATGGTTTTAAACTTTGTTACATTTAATTATTGACCAGTGACGTATTCTTATGAAGTGAATACACCATGTGTGCATGATTTAGTTTCTTTTAACTCTTAAAATGAAACACTAATTATAAAAAACCTTTCATTGTCTAAAATTAAATTAAAAAAAATAAAATATGAAACGCTATAGGAACATTTGTAATTACTCAAAGTTGTCATCTATTAAATCAAAGCACTATTTTTAGCAGCTTATCACAATATTTCATTCATCAAAGTTCATAATGTTCTTGTAAAATTAACCAAGTAAGCTATTCAATGATAACTTGTAAATAATAACTTGTAAATAGATATTTTTGCAGCTCTGTAAAAAAACAATGCATTCATTTGAAAGACTTTATAAAACTTGTCTGTCACATAAAAAAATTGAAAGACTGAGCATAAATAAAATATAATCTAATCAATTGCAATGCATACCAATGCACAAGGGGCCCTTCCTCACTCAGTCTATGCTGCAGAAAAACTATAGAAAATCAACGCAATACAAAAGAACTTAACACATAAATTGAAAAACCAATAGCTTGTATTAAACTATGAATCCAATCATTACAACACTTGTTCAATATATATATTAGATACATATCGATCCCCTTGGGATCTTCCAGCCATTGTTTTTATAGTGATTTACGAATACAAATGCGAATGCATGTTATGACACGTGAATTTTCAAACAGTTACAACAATAATTGAAAACAAAGGATTCTCAAGAAACAAAGCATTTGATTTGCCTTGATCGCAACCCTTAAAATATGCCTTCCAAACTCTAGGAATTTCATGACATAATGCATGAAATTCCTTATACGATCTCGATTTGATTTTTTGTTGATTTTCCTCGAGATATTTGGGTTTGGCGTCAATTTTGACTTTGAAAGTTGACCACATTATGTTTCTTGCCATGTGTGCGCTCGAATTGGTTTGAAGAACACCCAACCATCTCCATAATATAAGAAACCTCCTCCAAGTGGTGATTTCCCTTCTGGACTTGCACAACCATACCATCTAGATCATTGAATATGCTATTGTATTTGAATAACCATGATTGCTACACAATCTGATTTCTGCTATAGGATTTTATTTACTATAAATGTATTATTAACATGAATTTCAAACTTAAATTGCATACTAAAAAGGTGAAAACTGTGAATTTAGACATTTATACCTTGGAATACTTCTTGGCACACATATCATGTTGATAATGATGATGATGTAGCAAAAGGACACAATTATGAGGTTAAATAATTCCTTCATATCTTCAAAATCTCTCTTCTTCCTTCAAAACTTTTGTAAAAAATTGAACTTGAGATTCATCTTCACAAATGTATTGAAACATTGATTAGAATATCAATGCTAGATTTTGAAGCTTGAGTTTGCTTCTTTCTTTTCAGCCTCATGATTTTATTTTTGATTCTTTTGATCTTGATCTTTTTAATTTTTTCTTTTTAGCTTCAAAGAAGATACAAATTATGAAATTGTTGTTTTTTCAATAGGCTACTATGTGTTAGATTTTATTTACTTATAGAGATTTAGTGTTACCAATGTTCTTTTATTCATTTAACATTAACATTTTTATCATAGACTAAACAATAATAGCAACATAAACAATAAACATGAGTACATAAGAGATTTATCCTCGGAAAACTCCAAATAGGGGAAAATCCCAAGAGAAACAGACAAGAAAGAAACCCTAGCACTAGGCTAGCGCACAAGCTAGTGCTCCCAGCTGCAACAAAAACACTATACAAGTAGACTGCACCTCCTCATAGAGATAGCACATAAGAGAAATCCTTCACTAAGAATAACCAAGAACCTCAGATAATTTTGCATTGTGTCTTCTTCTTCTCCTCCTTAGACTTGCACATTCTTCTTCATGAGAGAGTGAGTGTGTGTATGTCCAAATGAGCTAGACGTATCCCTTATTTATAGTCTTCATTTCACCTATCTGGGCTGAATTCTTCCTTGGGGATATTAATTTCACTTTACTCTTTTCGTTGTGGGCCAAAATCTATTCTGGGGTATTCTTCTGCTATTCAATGGTCTTCATGGACTTCCAAAATATTCTTCTCTTCTAAGAAAGGTTGTCTAGAGGAAAGTTCCTCCCTCAGCTACCAAAACATCAACACTCCCTCTTAGCTAGGGAGGTATATTTACACGATGTCTTCATCTAGTAGTCCATTGACTACTCTACAATCAACTAGTAGCACAAAACTACTACCATACCATCAATAGCTCAAATAATCTGTCACAGTCTGCATGACTATGCTGCGATCAATTAGTAGCACACACCTACTCCAAATGATCTGGTAGTCTCCATATCAATTAACTAGTAGCACACAGCTACTACAATGCCATCCAATTTGTTGCCAAATCATAGTAGTAGACAAATATTGTCCAGTGGTACACAACCACTTCTATAGTAGTACACAACTACTGTCCAATGATACATAATCATTGTCAATGGTACATAATCACTGTAGCAGCACACAACTATTGTCCAATGATACACAATCACCGCCAGTGGTACAAAACCACTGTAGTAGCACACAACTATTGTCCAGTGATACATAATCACCGCCAGTGGTACACAACCAGCGTAGGAGCACACAAATATTGTCCAGTGATACACAATCACCATCAGTGGTATACAACCACCGTAGTAGCACACAACTACTATATATTGACACACAATCACCGCCACAGTCTCATGACTATATTGTGATGTTTCTTCTCTAAATTGTATCTAGTAGTGCATTACCCCCTCAGTCACCTTACATGACTGATCTAGGAAACCCTTGGCCAGAGGGGTTAGCCGGCTAGAGGAGAAACATCACACCTCCCTCTCAATGAGGATGAACATTATGCATCATGCCAAGCTTGTCCCTGAAGTACTTATACTTCACTCTAGACAGAGGCTTGGTGAGAATGTTCATTATCTTCTCATCTGTGGATATGTACTAGATCTCCACAACTCCTCTCTATACCATGTCTCAGATGTAATGATATTTTATTTCTATATGCTTTGATTTGTCATGAAAGACATGATTATTTGAAAGCTTCATGCAACTTTGATTGTCACAACGTATCAAAGTTAGCTCCAACTCTAGATCAAATATCCCTGCAAGAAACTTCTGAAGCCACACTACTTCATGACTTTCCACACTAGTTGCGATATACTCTTCCTCTGTTGTACTGAGTGCCACTGATGTATGCCTCCTTCTTAACCATGAGATCATACATGATCCCAAACAGAAGCAGCATCCATATGTGCTTTTCTGGTCCACTGCACTCCCTTCCCAGTTAGAGTCTGTATAACCTTGCAACTTCACATATGCATCTGAGACATATCTCAATCCATATGCAATCATACAAAGTAGGTACCTCGACAACATATGTTTTGATACCCTCCAATGTACATGTCTAGGTTCAACCATGTACTGACTCAAGGTATTTACTGCAAAGCATATGTCTGACCTGATATTAAATAGGTACATCAAGGATCCAATCAGATGTCTTTACATGGTGGGATCCACCAAATATGAAGGTGAATCACTCAGGAGCTTCAGATTTATCATCATAGTTGTGTCCATGGACTTGTAGTCCATCATCTCGAATCTTTGCAAGATATCAACAATATATTTTCCTTGGCTACGGAAAATATCATTTGGTCTCTACCACACCTCCAATCCCAAGAAATAATGCATCAGACCTAGATCCTTCATCTCAAACTCTGAAGTGAGCTCCCTCTTGCACCCAACTATGAGCTTCTCATCTCCTGTTAGAAATAGGTCATGCACATATAGAATCAATATCAATGGGAAACCATTCTCAACCTTGTAGTAAAGTTTGGGATCTGCATCACTCTTGGTAAACCCCAAGCTCATTAGGTAGCTATCTATCCTAGCAGACCATGCCCTGGGTTCTTTCTTTCGTCCATACAAATCTTTCTTCAATTTGCACACATGGGACTCCTTCCCATGAATCACAAAACCTTTTGGTTTCTCTATGTACACTTCTTCCTCTATTATACCATTCAAGAAATCAGTCTTGACATCCATCTGGTGTAATTTCTATCCCATTA
>SNQJ01S0190937.1:19066-35580 GCA_010110895.2 Picea sitchensis | reverse complement strand
TTGATGTGCTGTGGATTTAATCCTTGTGCCATGGATGTTTGTTTTTCTGTGTTGATGATGTTGAGTTCTTGTCGCCCTGTGCGGACGAAATTTCAGTGATAACAAAGACGATTGATTAAATCTCCCATTCTGGACCAACTCCTCATAGATTGGTTTACAAAGTTGCTCTTGCCTCCCATTACCCATGATGTTTCTATGGGAAATGTTGTTACTAAGGAGCAGGCTATCAGTCGTGCACAATATTTGGACTTGGTATATTCCCAGTTCTACACACTTTACGATATGATTCCTAATGATCCTCATATGTCGAGTGATCCAACAAAACTTTCTCAGGAACCAAGTTATGTTTCAGACACCAAGACTACTTACGCTCCTGCTCAAAGCTCTAAGGTGAATGCGGTCCAAGCCACTTCATCTCCACAACTAGGAGGTAAGAAGAAAACTAAGGGTAAATCCAAGAAATATTCTAACGAGTCGGATAATCCAAAGATTGTTGATACTCAACCGGGTAGGAATCCTAAGTTTCCTTGCATGATCTGTGAGGAAGACCACTACACAAAAGGCTTCCCTCATCGTGAGGCAGTCGCTAAATTTTTGAAGGGTGCTTCCCAACTGGTTTAGCAACAAAATTTGGTTGCACAAAATATCGCCCCTCCGCAAGGGGGAAACACATGTCATGCCTACCATGGAGATGCTTCCTCAAGTGCCTTTGAGGTGTACATGTTTAAAGCAGTTACTGTAACGACTCAAGCAAATACTTATGACACTCCTCCAGGTGATCAAGCTAAGGGAAAGGCTATCGATCTACCCTCCACATCCACTCCTACTCCATCCTCCAATCCTCTTCATATTGAGAATCCAACCTATGACTGAGTGTTTCACCCGCCCAAGAGCGTAATTCAAAAAGTGATATTTAATCCAAATGTCCACGTTGCCCAAAACTACAACATTGTGGAATATTTGGCACAAGCGTCTTTTGCTATGTCATCCCTCAAATTTCTACAGAGTTGTTTGAGTCAACGTAGGACCTTTTTTTCGTCCATTGGAGCTATGGATCCAGAGGAGTCGAATCTATCATGTTTAATTTAGATTACTTTAAGGAGAGGCTCTCCCACCACTTAACATTCCAAATTCAAATTTTGGTTGGTGGAAAGAACATCCATCGCACTGTTTTGGATGAGGGAGCCTTCACCTGTGTCATGACTTTGCCTTGTTGGAGAGACTTAGGTTCCCCTAAACTTACCTTATCTCCTACCACCTTGAAATTGTTCAATGGTCGTGGTTTCCAACCTCATGGACTCTTTCAATATTTTGTTGTGACATTGAAGGGTAAGATTGTTTCGGTCGATATCGAAGTAGTTGATGTGTCCGTGGATTACAATTTTTTACTTGGTCGTAATTGGTTCTATGCGATGACTGTTGTCGCATATACAATTTTCTATGTCTTATAATTTCCCCATGAAGGGAAAATCATCACTATCGACCA
Source organism: Picea sitchensis (assembly GCA_010110895.2). Classification (NCBI taxonomy): domain Eukaryota; kingdom Viridiplantae; phylum Streptophyta; class Pinopsida; order Pinales; family Pinaceae; genus Picea; species Picea sitchensis. The sequence continues at coordinate 34,094 of SNQJ01S0190937.1, read as the reverse complement.
ACTAGACTATATCACTCCCAATCTCCACAATGTTGCGATGAATGATGTCCCTTTTCTAGGACAGTCTAGTATTGAGAGTGTAGGGGTAGGTATCCTTAAGGATTCGTCGCTCATAGGGATTTTTCCTTTACTTGCTCCTGCCACCCCGCATGTTTCCACGTTAAATAAGATTTCGACTCAGGTGCGACAATCCCTTGAATCATCTAATCCTTTGGTAGTACCTGGTCTTGACGAGCATAGTTCACTGTCTCTGTCAAGATCGTTAAACAATGAAACATACCCCCCTCCATTCAAATCGAGTCTCTCTCTAGATCGCGTACTTAAACCTTCTTTTACTTTGCCTCGTGAAAATTTTCACATTATTAACTCGATGTCTAAATGAGGAAAGAAGAAAAGTCGTTGGAGGAAATGACGCTTAGGGGGGCAGGTCTCCAACCTCTAGACATCATGCTAGAGCAAACCCACTAGCTTCTACCATGCAAGATGGGGGTAGACCACCTCTAGAGAGACATGCTGCTAGGAGTGATCCTCACCTGGGGTTTGTTCCCATCATAACGTAGTAGTATTTTCTAGAACGAACTTAGTCTTTGTTCTTTCTCGTGCTCATAAATACATGAGAATAGGTTATCGAGCTCAATATTTGTTCTTTCTCGTGCTCATTAAAACATGAGAATAGGTTACCGAGTATACTTTTATCTCATTTTTCGTATTTGTAAAATATATACGAAAAAGTAACCCTTTGGAGTCTCCTATAAGCTCTTTTCAGACTCTCTAAACATGAAAATATTGTTGAGTGAGCTTGTTTCCTTTCACACTCGTTAAAAGGATTAGAAAGGGTGTCTTTCGAGTGATAGTTTACCCCTTTTTCGGACTCATTAGACTAATTAATAAAAATGAATACTCTAGTCAAGAATGAATAGAAGATTTCTCCTAGGTATCATTTTATACTTTTTTGGACCATGGAGACTAACTTTACAAAAAATTCCATTATGGAGTCTTCTTTATCGAATCTTTCCAGAGTCTCAAAATATGAAAAGACCATCGATTTTTTGTTCCCTGGACTCGTAAAATCTACACAAGGAAGAATCCATCTGGGAGTGAACCCTTCCTTCTTCAGGTTTGTGACCAAACCCATCTTCCTCGAGCTCGCTAAAAAACAAAGAGCTACTCGCTTATCTGGGTGGGGGAAAAATTTGAGAATTGGGTCAAGTATTTTACTTTTATGGCAGCTTTTTTTCGCCCCTGAACATGAAACTTATTTGTATCTTGGGTTTACTGCTTGGCTCTATTCCATTTGAATCCCATGTGTCATCATACGCTTTTGACTCCCTCAAAATAGAACCTTCGGTTGTCGTCCCATTCCATGCATTTTCATACTCTTTCGAATCTTTCAAAGAGATTTGTTGGTTGTCGTCACATTTGTGTTTCATGCCCTATTGAGTCAATGCTGCCAAGTCATTCATTATGCCGCAATATGTTCAAGAGAATTAAACCTCTACATTTTCACCCCTAATTAGATCCATCACTATTCATCGCTATTTGTTTCATGTCGATGATGGGGGACACATCATGACCCTTCTTCAACGAGTATTTTATTTTCGACTCAACACATTATACGGGAATTAGACTTAGAAACCAATTAGTACCTTGGAGCCTACATGCCTCAATGGTAGGTTTCCTCATTGTTGATAGTTGCTTTACATCATTGACCTCTGATCGATTGATTCCATTGAGTGTTCGACTTTAGATCATCTATTCACATTCAATAGAATGTGCTCAGAGTACCTTGGGATTCATTGTCATCATTGGTGATTTCCCTCATAGTTGTTAAAGATATACATCATTGATCGGTAATCAAGTGGTTTCTACCATGTTCGACGTCAAACCATCTATTCAAATGGTTAGAATTGTACTATTCGGGATCAAGATTGAAGACTCTAGGGAGTACTTTTCAGTAAACACTCATTTTTTTTATCTGCCTTTCCCAGGATACGATGGAGATTATGAATTTGTGATATATATTGTGACATAGATCCATGTTGCATTGGTCTATGGCTATGTTCCATCATGTTTTAGCTCCACTGTGTACAATCTCGTGTCTACATTTTGATCGAGTCATGGAGGTATGGATCCACATTGTATGTTTGGTGGCCATATCCTTAGTCAACACTTTCATGGATCCATAGTGTATTGGTTGACGACCATGATTTAGATTATTCTGAGCATGGGTATGCCTACCTCGGGGATGATATATGTATCTTGATGGATGTATGATTTTTTTTCCAACATGTCTTTTGACTTCAATCCCTTGAATCAAGAATTATTATAAAGTGTTTCAACCATCATTTTTCTCCTCTAATATCACACTTTTGGGGGCATTTGAGAAATTTCTGGGGGTCATTAAGGATCTAGTTGTGACTTTATTCCAACTGCCCATGAAAAGTGTAGTCATGGATATCTTGGTAGCTGATGTTCCCCCCAATTTCAACATGCTCTTGTCACGATCTTGGATAAAAAGACTTGGGGGAACCTTGCAGATGGACCTATCATATGCTACTATTCCTGTGTTTGGGCGGACCATAGAATACTTTACAAGGAAGCTCAATTGGCTTACATTATTAGTGACAAAGAAAACCCCACTAATCATCCTATTTTTTCTCTTGATATTGATTTGGGATCCAGAATTTTGTAGCTCACTGATGCTCCTGAAACTCTTCTTGAAATAAAAAAAGAGTCCATTAGCTGCTGTGAAGAACCTCCTCTAACTACCTATGGTTGGAATATTTTCTTTGATGTAGCCTCTTCTAGGGAAGGTGCTGGTGTTGGAGTGGTCTTTGGCTCACCTGCTCAAGAGACTATATCTTTTTTATACAAACTAGAATTTGAAACTACTAATAATGTGGCAGAATATGAATCTCTTGTCTTGGGATTGAGGGCTGCCAAAGACATGGGGATTGAAGAGCTATCAGTATTTTGGGATGCTGAATTGATCATAGATCAGATCAAAAATCTCTATCAAACTAAGCACCCTAGGCTCATATCTTATAGAAATGAAGTGTGGGACCTAGTGGATAGTTTTTTCTCAGCTTTCAACATTTCATTTATTCCAAGAGAAGAGAATACCATGGCTGATTCTTTGGATGTATCGAAAATAAATTTTCGAGTCCCCTTACCACATAAACTTAAGTATGATGTAGAAGTCAAATACAAACCTTCTATACCGGACAATGTCAAGCATTGGAAGGTGTTTGAAGATGATCTTGAAATTAAAAAATTCCTTGACACCGTTGATGAGTTTTCTACATTACACATTGATTAGGATCATGACTCTGGAAATAATCCTCATGCTGATGTTTTCCTTAATAATATTGCTAATCATCATATTGTACAATTACCTAGCAACTACATTCCAAAAGGACTAGTTCCTTTGGAAAGATTATTTGACAGAAATGATGTGGCAATAAAGGGGAAAGTGTCAACTGATGATGTTGATGTAACCCAGTGCAATGTGGGAACAAAAAAGGATCCAAAATATGTCAAGTTGTCAAGCAGCCTCTCAAGGGAGAAGAGGGATGAATATACTGAGTTGTTAAAATAATTTTCTGACATGTTTGCTTGGACTTATGAAGATCCCAGAAATTATGACACAAGCATTATAGAGCACAAGATCCCATTAAAGGAAGAGACCAAACCTTTCAAGAAAAAGTTGAGGCAAATAAATCCTATGTTGTTGTCTGTGATGGAAAAGGAGGTAAAAAATATTTTAGATGCTAAAATTATTATTCCTTTGAGATATTCTAAATGGGTGGCCAACTTGGTCCTAGTGAGAAAAAAGAATGGAGAAATCAGACTTTGTGTCGATTTCTGGAATTTGAACAGAAGCTCTAAAAAGGATAATTACCCTTTTCCCAAGATGGAGCACATATTATAGAGGGTGACAGGTGCATCTAGGATGTCCATGATTGATGTATTTTCTGGCTACAATCAAATCTTCTTCTTTCCAGAAGATAGAGAAAAGACAACCTTTACCACTCCTTGGGGTACATTTATGTACGCTAAGATGCCCTTTGGTTTGATGAACGCAGGGGCGACCTTTCAACGAGCTATGGACATAAAATTTATTGGAGAGAAGGACACGTTTGTTGTTATCTATTTAGATGACATAACAATGTTCTCACGATCTGATAAAGAACACTATGATAATTTGAAAAAGGTTTTCTTGAAATGCAGAAAAATTGGTCTCTCTTTGAATAGCAAAAAATCATTGTTTTCCATGAAGGAGGGAAAAGTATTGGGGCATATTGTGTTAGCTGAAGGGGTAAGGATTGATTCCAGTAGGGTTGAAGCTATCCAAACCTTGTCACTCCCTATATCCAAGAAGGAGATTCAATCTTTCTTGGGAAAAATAATTTTTTTGAGAAGGTTTGTTTCAAATTTTGCTGAGTTGGTGAAGTATATTACAACCATGTTGAGAAAAGGAAATGAAATCAAATGGACTGTTGAGTCCCGTAATTATTTTGATCAAATAAAGAAAGCCTTGAATAAAGCCCCTGTGCTCATCATCCTAGACTACTCCAAGGATTTTCTTATTTTTTCTTTCGCTTCATTTGATACAGTAGAAATTGTTTTATTGCAGAAGAACATTGATGGCTTAGAGCAGCCCATTGATTTTTTTAGCAGGGCATTGAGAGATGCTGAATTAAAATATGACATCATGGATAAGTAGGCATATGCATTGGTTAAATGTCTCAATTCTTTTAGAGTTTATGTGCTACATTCAAGAGCCATTTCTTATGTCCCATCAACTTCTGTAAAGGAAATTCTTATTCAACTTGATATAGACGGTAAAAGGAGCAAGTGGATTGCTAAAATCCTTGAATTTGATCTTGAGATTAATCCTACCAAATTGGTTAAAGGCCAAGGTATAGCCAAGCTACTGGCTGAATCCAATTGCTCAACTTTGGGGGTAAATTTCATCAACACTTTCTCAAAAAATCAACAGGCCGAATTGGCTGACAAAGGTTCTCAAGTTGTCCCTACATTAGCAGATTGCAGCTGGTACAAGGACATTATATTTTTTCTACATAAATTTCAGCCTCCAAATGGTATGGAAAAGAAAAAGGTGAGATCCTTAAAACTCAAATCAATTAAATATTGCCTTGTTGATCAAGTCTTGTATTAGAAAGACCCATTAGGAGGGATTTTGAGATGCCCAGACTCACAAGAAGCCCAAAAGATTATGTTTGATTTTCATGACAGTTTATATGGGGGACATCATTTTTGGAGGACCACGACATCTAAGATTCCCAGGGATGGGTACTTCTATCCTAGTCTATTCAATGATGTTTGTGCTAAGATCAGATTCCTGTGTTAAGTGTCAAAAATTCTCTGGAAATAAACAACTCAAGTCTTTTCCATTAAAGCATGTGGTAGCTTTGAGACCCTTTCAATAGTGGGGCCTAGATTTTGTTGTGGAAATTCATCCTGCTTCTAGTGTTGAACATAGGTGGATATTGACTACCACATATTACTTTAATAAGTGAATAGAAGATATCCCTACAAGGAATGCTTCCCACAAAGTGATCATTGGTTTCCATGAGGATATTATGGCAAGGTTTGGTTGTCCGAACATAATTGTCACTGATAATGTTGCATCTTTCAAGGCTGAACCATTGATTTAGTTCTGTGAACAATTTGGAATCACGTTGGTTCACTCTACTCCTTACTACCCCCAAGGGAATGGACTTGCAGAGTCCTCTAAGAAAATCCTTATAAAGATCATCAAAAAACTGTTAGAGGACAACAAGAAAGCATGGGATTCAAAGCTCAAGTTTACTTTGTGGGCTGACAGAGTGACAATGAAGAGATCCCTTGGTATTTCTCCTTTCCATCTTGTGTATGGAGTTGAGGCCATTTTTTCTTCTCATCTTGCCTTGTCTGTGGAAAAATTCTTCCAATATTACCAAGGGGAGCCATATGATATCATCAGAAGGATACAAAAACTGGTTGAAGTGCAACAGACTCGGGAGCAGCTTCTGGATAAAGCACACGACCATCAACAGAAGATCAAGCATGCTTTCGACAAGAAAGTGAATAAAGAGGATTTCCAACTGGGTGATCTAGTGCTCAAGTGGGATGCACCAAAGCAAGAAAAAGGAAAGCATGGTAAATTTGAAGCCTTATGGATCGGTCCCTTCAAATTTTCTAAGGTATTCTCTAACAACACTTTCAAGTTACAGAATTTGGAGGATGAAGAAGTTTTTGGTGGCCCTGTCAATGGACATTTTCTTAAAAAGTACTTTGCTTGAGCCATGAATGGCTTTCCATGCCATTGTAAATATCATATTTTTTTTTTTTTTTTAATAACTGAACCCATAGACCTAGGACAAGGCACTAAATCTACTTGTTGTTAGCAGCCCGCAGGGGGCATGCCATCCCCTGTGGAGCCAATGTTATCACACTAAGTTTCATTGGGTCTTTAGTTTTAATTTTTTCCTAAGCCTTTAGATTTTAATTTTTGATTTCTCCCCTTAAAAGTGTGTTTTCTTAGGTTCCCTTGATAAATAAAGGTTTTAAGTCATGGCTCAAAATTTGATCCTCACATGCAATTTTGGCCTAGTTTTGTTTTAATGACTTATGTTTTTTATCCCCTCCTTGATTTGACACTAATTCCCACTCATTCCATGACTAGATTGACTTGACATTCCACCCTCATCACTCATGCCTCTGTAGCCTTTCCTTGTTGTGATTTGTCCCATGTTTACTGGTCAAATCATTATTTGAAAAGGGGCGCTGCAAACTCACCAAGAATTTTCGTAGCGCACTCCATGTATTTCATATTTCACCACGATTCTTGATTATTGCGTCGATGTCATCTATTCCTTGTTTTCAACACCATGGTTAGTTAAAAATATGCTTTCGAGGATTCATATTTATGAGCTCTGCTAACGGTTTTCAAATTTTGAAAAACTCAAATTGTTGCGCTGCACAAACTACCAGTTCGGACCAGTTAGCAGTGGCGCTATTAGATCAGATGTTGAGGTGGATCCTGAGGCCGAATTTCTCATGATCTTCTCCTAAGATTTCACTCAAACTCCTAGTTGTCATTATTCTCCAGGTATTCCATGGTTTTTTCGCCTCTGCATATCAGTTTCAAGGAGAAATTATCACCCATAGTTTTGGTATTCGACTTGCTTGCATAATTTGAGGAGATATTTTCCCTCACACTTTCCTATAAGACTCATCCACTCAAGCCTGCAGCTACCATCACCTGACATCTACTCGCCGTGCTCTCAAATTCTCAGTACCCAAGCAAGTTTTTTTTTCTGCATGCTCAGTGTGCTACTCAGAAACACTACTGAAATGTCATTGCCTCTTCCCCTACCTCCTCTGCCTTTCAATTGGACTATTTTGACCCAGTTTTTTAAAGACTTTACAGTGTATCCCTTCACCATATGATTATTCCTCAGTTTTAATACCTGTATGCAGTCAAGGGAGGGAAATTTACAACAATTGTTTGCTAAGCTAGTAATCAGTCTAAATTTGGGGAACTTTTATGGAAAAGGGAAACCACTCTTCACTATCATATTCTTTTTGAGGTATGACTCTTTGTTTCTTGGTCATCACCACTCCATAGCTCTAAATATTTTTATCCTAAATTATGGAGAGTCCTCAGAAGAAGAAGTCGCACAAGGGAGGTAATGTGCTTAGAACTGAGCCTCCAGACATGCATCTATTCGAGGCAGAGCCCATGGATAGATAAATTTTTTGAAGGGTGGGATGCCTCACGTTTTGCCAAAATATGCAAAGGGGTCATCCTGAGGTGACAAGGCAGTTTGCCTTACATTTTGATGGCCTGAAAACCAAGGTAGGGGACCTAGAATTTGAGGTGTCTGAGACCTCTATTTCAGCTGCTACAGGGATCCCTATCACTGGTGAAAGTTGGTTTAAATCCATGGCCTTGGATGTAATCGATGCAAAATACTTCCTTAAGCCTAAATATAAAACTGACAATCTTTCCAAAGGGGTTCCAAGAAATCATCTGGTTGGAGAATTTGATAAAATATTGAGGATCATTCAAAGGTACTTCACGTGTGAAGGGAGGTCCAATACACTATACCAGTACCATATAATGCTTCTACTGCATTTTAATGGAAAAATTGAAATGAGCATTCCCTTCTATTTGCTAAGGAGCATAGGCAAGATGTCAGACAAGGTTCAATCCAAGTCAAAGGCTATGGATACTAGCATTTTTCATTCTGGGTTGATTAGAATGTTGGTTGCTGAAGAGATAATAAAGAAGAACATCTCATGGGAACACTTCATTACTGTTTCTCACATGAAATTGGACATAGAAGCTACTTCTCAGTCACAGATAGAAAGTCCTTTGCCACCCACTAGTGCTGCTCAAACAGGTACTAGCAAGAAAAGAAAGAGAAAATTTCTTCTTCAAGATCAAGAAGTCATCAAGGAGGTTGCAAGAAATAAGGAGGAGACCTATCATTCTCCACAGAGAAACCTTTCACCGCCTCCTACACTAGAGTTAGAAGAGGTCTCTTCCTCTACTAAAACTACAACAAAGAAAGGGAAGAAGCTACACTTCTCTTCATGTCCTTGAACATCTAGCACCAAGATCAAAAGGCCTTTCACAAGGTCATCAACTCTTAAAGGGGTTGTTGAAGAACAAGTCCTACCAAAGGTCTCCATTCTAAAGAAGAAGAAAGATCAAGGCAAAGGAATTGAGAAGCCTATTGAGATAGAAGAAGTAATCCCTGTGCAACAGGAGGAGGAAGCCATGAAAAATCCTGTTGATATTGTTCACATCACTACTCCACCTAGAAGCCAAACGTTCAAAAGATTGATCAAGCAACTCATGTATGCTAGGAAGGAGGTGGCTCATTTGAAAGTAGAAGGCATGTCTGACAGGGTTAAGATGAAAGAAATCATGGATGGCTACAACCACACTCTTGATCTAGCAAGATTTGTAGCAAGAAGAGCCCAACCTCTTCATAAGCAACTCAAGAACCTCTATAGGAAAAACAAAGACTTCCAATCTCATAACATAAATCTCAAAGAAGAACTACAACTGTTCCAAGAAAATTGAATGTATTGGTTGAAGCTTCTATTGAAAAGGAGAAACCAACAACCAAGGAGAGCATAGTTCCAGTGAAGAAGCATGTTACTGCTAAAGGGAAGAATACTTTTGTGCCAAAGGGAAGTCCTCCTTATACAAGAAGGAGTGTTAGGTTAATGAAGTAATTGGTGAAAGGTGAGCTCCATTTTTGAAGATGGCCCCTTTTTGCAAAGATAAGTAATTAAGGAAATACTACATATGCCACCTATACAGGCTATATAGGATCCTAGTGCTTATTGTTCAGAGTTTTGGGTTTTTTGCAAAGAATTAATCCCTTCAACAGTAGTAGTGCAGACATTCTGTAGCACTATGGCACTACAGAATAGTCTATTTTTAATGTTCCATCAGTCCGCTACCTATAATGCTGCTAAATCGCTTAAGACTAATGGTGCTGCTAACTACCCGAGGGTGCTAACAAATTTGTCAACGTTGAAGTGATGGTGTTGCGAATTATGATGGTGCTACCAAATTGCACGAAGACACACAGACGTGCGCTACCGAAATTTTAACAGAGAGTGAATTATACATGCGGGTGCTACTGAAAGTTTGACAGAGACACACAGGAAGGCACTACCGAAATTTTGACAGAGGCCGAAATTTGCACAGAAGACACACATTCTTGGCGCTACTCATTCGACTTGTCTATTTTGGAGGTTGCACTACAGAATCACTGGAAATTTGGTAAAGGTGCTACAAAGGCTCGCGACTCAGAGAGCTACCAAATGATGCTACCAACATGTACCAGGAATCAAGGGGAGTTGAATTAGCATATTTGTGAATAATTGATGATGTGCAGAATTGCAGAGATAGAAACTGGAAACATGATGATAGTTACATGCCCCTTGAAGGACACTTGACAGGAAAGGAGTTGTGCATCAAAGGAAGATGAAGTCAGTTCAAAGATTGGTTGGATCAATGACCAAAATTTTCCCCTTTTATAACACAGTTGTTAGTTTAAGTTGTTGGATGGAATGACTACTTGGAGATTTTCATTGGAAGAAGGCCAGCTCGCACCTTCAGCTGTTGCCTCCCCTTTTGTTATAAATAGATAGTATAAATGCTTTAGTAGGTTCGAATGGTTGAGCTAGGCTTCCTTATGCTGTAATATTTTGATGAAGTTACTGTGAACTGGTTGTGTACTTGATTTGAGATATCTTGGTTAATAGAAATCAACTTCCTTATTCCAACTTATTTGCCTCTGATGTTGAAGTATTCATTCTTGAATGATTCACATGGATTGTTGTGCTGATATTATGATGAATGTTTGATTATAATATTATTATGATGTTTCTTTAGTGTCCTTAAACTTTGAACTCAATAAGATCTTGTGTTAGAGGTTTTCTTCCTTACGTTGCTTGCAGACCTGATGTTTATAGCAACCTTTACATTCTTCTCATCAAATTCTTCCCTCTGTTCACCTTTACTCCCACTTACTGATTGAAGTTAGTCAATACCTCGATTGCTCGTTCATGCTAGCCTAGATTTCAGAGTTAGAACATTATCATCTTGATTCTTATCCATTTGACCCCTTAAAAACTCATTTACATTTACGCATAACTTGATGGGTACTAGGCTTACCTTCCATGCAATATGAGGGTGATTTCTAGTGCAAACATTCTTGGCACCGTTGTTGGGGAACGAATTGAAGACATTTCCTTGGGATTGAACGACAAAGATTATTAGTTCTAAAGGTGCATTGGAACTTAGTATCCTGAAGATTGCAGCTTGCACCTGGAGACTCCATTTTTTTAGCTCTGTCGCCTAAAGGTAGACATACGAGATCAAATCCAAAAATACCTTTGGTTCCACTTGAGGCTAACCCAGAGAATATAATCAAGAAGGGAAAAGCTTCTCAAGAAATTTTTTCTGCTGCTGCTACAATTGCTTCTGTTCAGTTGCCCGATTCCACTCTTAATACTCCAGTTGTTATATCAAGTAATCCTTCTTTACCTTCTGCTGAAGTATATAAGAATCTTGATTTAGAAAAGTTTCCTATTGAATAATCCTCTTTTGAAATTGATTTAAAAGAAGAAAACTTTGAAATTATTTCTTCCCGTGACATTGTAAAGTGGTTCTGTAACAACCTGTTTCCCCCAGTCTGTAAAAATAACTATATTGGCCAAGAACTATGGAAAACTCAAAGATGTGAATGTTTGATTTGACGGACCTTTGTATAAAAGGTCGATGAATGTAAATTATGTTATGAATATATGTTGCATGACTACTGGGAGGGGGATGTGCTAAAAGATACCACGATGTCTAATGAGAGGTGGTGGAAGGGACCTAGAATTGTTGCGTTAACTTCCACCGAGCCAGTAACGTACTGGTTTTTACTTTCTCAAATACCAAAGTAACTCTCTGACCCTGGAATGGATTTCCCGTCAGATTGGTAGGTGGGGAGGCTCCTTAAGATTTAATGAGGGGATGGGGGTGAACCACCCATTAGTAAAATCTCTCAGACCTGACCACGGATGGGGAAATTTGCACCACACACAATCTTGCAGAGAAAAGGCAAGAGAGGAAGTGTGGTAAAGGGTGGAGGGAGAGCGCGCGTGACAGGGATCACGGAGGAGAACTGGAGAAACTCTGGAAACATAGGGAGTTATGAACATAGGAGAAGGAGAGTAACCTTCGTCTTGGGTTATTTTTTTGTATCAAGAGAAGGAGAGTAACCTTCGTCCTTGACTTCCGTTGAGCTGGAAGTAGGAGACTGAATCTCAAAGCATCGTGGTCTAGCTCGGGGTTGTCTAGTGGTAAATCCGTTTGGGGTCACTGAGCCTACAATTGGGTGGAAATGAGCACCCCTCCTAGCAGTTGCATCACGCCTGGTGGATCTGATAAGTGTTTTATGCCTTGTATTTTGAATTGAATATCATGAATACATGCTCATGTTTATATGCCCATAATGATTTCTGTGTGGAATGATTGCCTGGTGTTTTAGACTGGAAATAATGGATGCATGTGTATACTTACATGCCATAGTTGGTTTCTGTACAAATGATTAAGTCTGGGGCAGGAGTTCACTCCACCAAGAATCTTCTTGTTTGCTTGATTCTCACAAAATTCTAGGAAGGCTCCTCGAGAGTACTCTTCCTCGGGAATTACCCCATAAACCTTGGAACCGTACCGAAACTTTACCCATATACTCGACTAAGATCAGGGACAACTGCCCAAGAACCATCTAAATGTTCATGCGATTAGGGTCTGGAAACCTTATGTAAGAAAGAGTATCTCCTTAAGGCCTTGGATTCATGGGAGTTTAAAGCTTCGAGAGGTTGAATTTCATGATTCAAGCTCAGAAAGGATAGCGAGTTTGATTATTGAAAGAGAATACCCCATCGTTTGGTAGACGAACGGTCGGAATCCTTTCAGAAATACCCCAGATCTATCATGACCGATGGATCTAGAGGAGGAGCGTAGGCGTTAACACCTCGACGCTTTCAGCCTCGCAAGTAGAAATGGGATCCAGGACCGTAGATCCAAGGATCTGTCAGAGCTCTATTGACCGTCGATCTTAACCTTTGCATAAGTAGGAGAGTGGACTCGACAACATCCTGAAAGTCCTGAAGTATTCAGAACCTTCCATCGACACAGGACGCATGGTAGTCGGGTAGCATTTCGCTGAATCACAACTTGGAGTGGTCAAGGGTAGGATTGCACGAACTCACGATTCGTGAAATCGCGACGTGATTGTGGTCATTAGATCCAAGCCATGGGAGAACTGTTGGATCAGAACCTTCGCGTGGTATCGCGTATCGGGGGTTCGAAGCTTGAAAGAATCTCCTTTCGACTACATAAGTCGCGAAGTGTCGAGCATCGAGGGCTCGTGCAAACACGTGGCACACTCGTTAGGTGGGGACCATGTAGTTGACAGGTGGCGTAACAACAAGCGCCCAGAGAAAGGTGGGAGCGGGTGACAGATGGTGGACACATGTTGCCTGGGAAAGAGTTAACCCATTGTTGACTTATTGTGGTTCGGGGTTTCGCAGGATGAAGAAGTTTCCCTTTGATCTCTAAGGTTGAAAAATGCCGAGAGCCGAGGTCTTGTGCGACAGGCGGAAGTGACACATCTCATAAGCAGAGTACGGTGGAGGAGACAAGTGGCATGTATGCGTCGCTTGGTAGAGTCCACATAACGTTGACCTCTCGCGTCTCAGGGATTCACAAAGGAGGAGCACGAGGGCTCAACACTCCAACTAGCGAAGTTGTGAGTTGCGAGTGGTGCTAATGTTTAGGCTAGCCTATGGTTACATGTAGCAGGCGCTAGTGAGGAGGGAGCCATACCCGTTTCGCATCTTGGGTATCGACATTTGGAGAAAGAGGAGTCAAGAGCCTTGACTCCCAACTCATGAGTTGTGAAAGACGCTTGCACTAAGGCCAGGTTGTGGTCGCTTGGAGGAGGATAAGGGAAAGGATGGTCTGCGCTAGGCCCCTAGAAATATCAGGGATTCTGTCCCTCGAAGAAAAAGACGAAAAATCTAGGTTGTCGTAGTGGGTGTGTTTCAAATTGGTATCAGATCATGGTTACAACACTTGGCCTGCTTGGGCTCATGAACGAGTTGCGCAGAAACTCCATTTGAAGTACTCTTAAAAGGAGTAACCCTATATTTTAACCCCCTTTATCAAAAGTTGAAGTTAAGAATGAAAATTCCTATTGTGTGTATGCATTTGAAAAATATGAATTATGCGCTGGTTATGAATGAATATAAATATTGACTAACAACAAGTGTTTTTCCTGCACACAAGTGGACGATCAACCACGGGGAACTGTAGACGCATAGAATGGTGACGCACCACAAAGTGGGGGAGGGCTCCCACAATAGAGACGAACAGTCTGATGAAAGGAGAGCAGTAGAGACCCCTCCAGATCTAGCTGAGACTGTGAGGAGCCTCATGGTCGAACTAGAGAGCTGCAAGGCTGAAAACGAGAGGTTGATAAAAGAGAAAGAGAAGCAAACGAAAATTAATGCAGTCTTGCTGCAGAGTTTATCCGATATCCAAAGACAATTGCAGCATGGACCTGACACCAGTCATGTGGAATGACAATAGACAAAGAAAAGTCGAAGTCCACCTGAGATACAGAAATGTTGTATTTTAAGTGGCCACACTGGGAAGAGCACCTCGAGAAAGTTCCACCCCAGAGATAAGGTACAAATGTCGGACGATTCCTCTGGAAAGGAAACTGGAGACTCAGAGGGATCTTCTAGTAGCATAACTAGTTCTTATTCCCGAAGAAAACGGAAGAAGCGAAAGCATTCCAAAAGTCATAATCTCGAAGAATTCAAGAAGGCCAAACCACCCTCTTTTGACGATGAAATAAAGAAGGGGGAGGAAGAGGAGGCCTGGCTGCTTGGACTAAAGAATTATTTCAGAGTCCATGACTTCTCAGAAAACTTGAAGGCCGAAGTAGCCACTTTCAACTTGAATGGAAAGGCTTCCATTTGGTGGGAAGACCTTAAGAATGTAAAAGGGATTCACGAAGAGGACCTATCTTGGGAACAGTTTGAGAAATACTTTAGAAAGAAGTATCTGTCGGAAAAGTATTTCGACGAAAAGACTAAATAATTCTATGAACTCAAACTGGGGCAACACACCATAGAGGAATATGTCAGCAGATTCCTCGAATCGCTGAGGTATGTACCCTATATAAAATCAGAGAAGGCAAAGGTGCAACGATTCATCAATGGACTACCTAAGGACTATCAGAACAGGATTGAGTTTGACAAACCAAAGACCCTAGAAGACACTATCTGAAAGGAAAGATATTGTTACAAACAGTTGGGGCATCGGACAAAACCTCGTGAAAACTGGAAGCAGAAGAATAGTTCGGGATTCCATAAAAAGGGGTTTAAATCCCCAAGATTTAAAAACTATAAGAAGGACTCAAGGATAAGC
>SNQJ01S0190937.1:0-11030 GCA_010110895.2 Picea sitchensis | reverse complement strand
TATTGATTTGGGATCCAAAATTTTGCAGCTCACTAATGCTCCTGAAACTCCTCTTGAAATCAGAAAACATTCCATTACCTACTATGAATAACCTCCTCTAACTACCTATGTTTGGAAGATGTTCTTTGATGGAGCCTCTTCTAGGGAAGGTGTTGGTGTTGGAGTGGTCTTTGTCTCACCTACTCAAGAGACTATATCTTTGTCATACAAACTAGAATTTGAAACTACTAATAATGTGGCAGAATATGAAGCTCTTGTCTTGGGATTGAGAGATGCCAAAGACATGTGGATTGAAGAGCTATCGATATTTGGGGATGCTGAATTGATCGTACATCAAATAAAAAATCGTAATCAAAATATGCACCCTAGGCTCAGATATTATAGAAATGAAGTGTGGGACCTAGGGGATAGTTTTTTCTCAGCTTTCAACATTTCATTTATTCCAAGAGAAGAGAATACCATGGTTGATTCTTTGGTTGTATCAACAAGCAATTTCAGAGTCCCCTTACCACCTAAACTCAAGTATGATGTAGAAGTCAAATACATACCTTCTATACCGGACAATGTCAAGCATTGGAAGGTGTTTGAAGATGATCTTGAAATTAAAAAATTACTTGAGACTGTTGATGATTTTTCTACATTATACATTGATCAGGATTATGACTCTGAAAATAATCCTCATGCTGATGTTTTCCTTAATAAGATTGCTAATCATCATATTGTGTAGTTACCTAGCAACTAAATTCCAAAAGGACTAGTTCCTTTGGAAATATTATTTGACAAAAATGATGTGGCAGTAAAGGGGAAAGTGTCAATTGATGATGCTGATGTAACCGAGTGCAATGTGGGAACATAAAAAGATCCAAAATATGTCAAGTTTTCAAGCAACCTATCAAGGGATCAGAGGGATGAATATACTGAGTTGTTAAAATAATTTTCTGACGTGTTTTCTTGGACTTATGAAGATCCTAGAACTTATGACACAATCATTATAGAGCACAAGATCCCATTAAAGGAAGAGACCAAACCTTTCAAGCAAAAGTTGAGGCAAATAAATCCTATGTTGCTGCCTGTGATGGAAAAGGAGGTAAAAAATATTTTAGATGCTAAAATTATTATTCCTTTGAGGTATTCTAAATTGGGTGGCGAAATTGGTCCCAGTGAGAAAAAAGAATGGAGAAATCAAACTTTGTGTCGATTTCCAGAATTTGAACAAAAGATCTAAAAAGGATCATTACCCTTTGCCCAAGATGGAGAACATATTACAGAGGGTGACAGGTGCATCTAGGATGTGCATGATTGATGTCTTTTCTGGCTACAATCAGATCTCTGTCTTGCCAGAAGATAGAGAAAAGACAACCTTCACCACTCCTTGGGGTACATTTATGTACGCTAAGATGCCCTTTGGTTTGATGAACACAGGGGCGACCTTTCAATGAGCTATGGACATAGCATTTATTGGAGAGAAGGTCAATTTTTTTGTTATCTATTTAGATGACATAACAGTGTTCTCACGATCTGATAAAGAACACTATGATCATTTGAAAAAAGTTTTCTTGAAATGCAGAACATTTGGTCTCTCTTTGAACCCAAAAAAATCATTGTTTGCCATGAAGGAGGGAAAAATATTGGGGCATATTGTGTTAGATGAAGGGGTAAGGATTGATTCTAGAAGGGTTGAAGCTATCTAGACCTTGTCACTCCCAAGATCTAAGAAGGAGGTTCAATATTTCTTGGGTTTTTTTTTTTTTTTGAGAAGGTTTGTTTCAAATTTTGCTGAGTTGGTGAAGTATATTACAACCATGTTGAGAAAAGGAAATGAAATCAAATGGACTGTTGAGTCCCATAATTATTTTGATCAAATCAACAAATCCTTGACTAAAGCCCCTGTGCTCATCAGCCCAAACAACTCTAAGGATTTTCTTAGTTTTTTCTTTCGCTTCATTTGATACAGTAGAAGTTGTTTTATTGCAGAAGAACGTTGATGGCTTAGAGAAACCCATTGCTTTTTTCAACCGAGCATTGAGAGATGCTGAATTAAAATATGACATCATGGATAAGCAATCCTATGCATTGGTTAAAGCTCTCAATACTTTTAGATTTTATGTGTTGCATTCAATATTCATTTCTTATGTCCCATCAGCTTCTGTAAAGGAAATTGTTATTCAGCCTGATATAGACAGTAAAAGGAGCAAGTGGATTGCTAAAATCCTTGAATTTGATCTTGATATTAAGCCTACCAAATTGGTTAAAGGCCAAGGTTTATCCAAGCTACTGGTTGCATCCAATTTCTCATCTTTGGGGGTAAATTTCATCAACACTTGCTCAGAAAATCAACAGGCCGAATTGACTGAAAAAGGTTCTCAAGTCGTCCCCACATTGGTAGATTGCAGCTGGTACAAGGACATTATATTTTTTTCTACAGATATTGCAACCTCCAGATGGTATGGAAAATAACAAGGTGAGATCCTTAAAACTCAAATAAATTAAATATTGCCTTGTTGATAAGGTCTTGTATTGGAAAGACCCATTAGGAGTGGTTTTGAGATGCCTAGACCTATAAGAAGCCCAAAATATTATGTATGATTTTCATGACAGTTTATGTGGGGTGCATCATTTTTGGAGGACCACAGCATATAATATTCTCAGGGCCGGGTAATTCCAGCCTAGTCTATTCAATGATATTTGTGCTAAGATCAGAGCCTATGTTAAGTGTCAGAAATTCTCTAGAAAGCAACAGCTCAAGTCTTTGCCATTAAAACCCAAGGTAGCTTCAGGACCCTTTCAACAGTGGGGCCTCGATTTTATTGGGGAAATTCATCTTGCTTCTAGTGGTCAACATAGGTGGATCTTGACTGCCAGAAATTACTTTAGTAAGTGGATAGAAGCTATCCCTATAAGGAATGCTTCCCACAAAGTGATCATTGGTTTCCTTGAGGATATTATGGCGAGATTTGGTTGTCCGAACATAATTGTCATTGATAATGCTGCATATTTCAAGGATGAGACATTGATTCATTTCTGTGAACATTTTGGAATCATGTTGGTTCACTCTAATCCTTACTACCCCCAAGGGAATGGACTTGCAGAGTCCTCTAACAAAATCCTTATAAATATCATCAAAAAAATGTTAGAGGACAACAAGAAAGCATGGGATTCAAAGCTCAAGTTTTCTTTGTGGGATGACAGAGTGACAAGGAAGAGATCCCTTGGTATTTCTCCTTTCCATCTTCTGTATGGATTTGAGGCCATTTTCCCTTCTCAGCTTGCCTTTCATGTGGTAAAATTCTTCCAAGATTTCCAAGGGGAGCAGGATGATATGATCAGAAGGATACAACAACTGGTTGAAGTGCAAGAGACTCGTGAGTAACTTCTGGATAACACACATGACCATCAACAGAAGATCAAGCATGTTTTCGACAAGAAAGTGAATAAAGATTATTTCCAACTAGGCGATCTAGTGCTCAAGTGGGATGCACCAAAGAAAGAAAAAGGAAAGCACGGTAAATTTGAAGCCTTATGGATCGGTCCCTTCAAAATTTCTGAGGTATTCTCTAATAACACTTTCAAGTTGCAGAATTTGGAGGATGAAGAAGTTTTTGGTGGCCCTGTCAATCGGCATTTTCTGAAAAAAGTACTTTTTTTGAGCCATGAGTGTCTTTTCATGCCATTGTAAATATCATATTTATTTTATTTTTGTTTTAATAACTGACCCCATATCCCTAGGATAAGGCACTTAATCTACTTGTTCTTGGCAGTCAGGGGGCATGCCATCCCCTGTGGAGCCAAAGTTATCACACCAAGTTGCCTTGGGTCTTTAGCCTTTAGTTTTAATTTTTTCCTAAGCCTTTAGATTTTAAATTTTGATTTATCCCCTTAAAAGTGTGTTTTCTTAGGTTCCCTTTATAAATAAAGTTTTTAAGTTATGGCTCAAAATTTTATCCTCACATGAACTTTTGGCCTAGGTTCATTTTTTATGACTTATGTTTTTGATCCCCTCCTTGATTTGACACTAAGTCCCACTCAGTCCACGACTAGATCAACTTGACATGACACCCTCCTCACTCATGCCTCTATAGCCTTTCCTTGTTTTGCTTTGTCCCATGTTTACTGGTCAAATCATTATTTGAAAAGGGGCGCTGCCAACTCACCAAGAATTTTCGTAGCGCACTCCATGTCTTTCATATTTCACCACGATTCTTGATTATTGCGCTGATGTCATCTCTTCCTTGTTTTAAACACCATGGTTATTTAAAAATATGCCTTTGAGGATTCATATTTATGAGCTCTGCTAACGGTTTTCAAATTTTGTAAAACTCAAATTGATGCGCTGCACAAACTACCAGTTCAGACCAGTTAGCAGTGGCGCTACTATATCATATGTTGAGGTGGATCCCGAGGCCCTATTTCTCGTGATATTCTGCTAAGATTTCTCTCAAACTCCGAGTTGTCATTATTCTCCAGGTATTCCATGGTTTTTTCCCCTCTGCATATCATTTTCAAGGAGAAAATATTGCCCGAAGTTTTGGTATTCAACTTGCTTGCATAATTCGAGGAGATATTTTCCCTTGCACTTTCCTATAAGCCTCATCCACTCAAGCCTACAACTACCATCACCTGACATCTACTCGCTATTCTCTCAAACTCTCAGTACGCAAGCAAGTTTCTTTTCCTGCATGCGTAGTGTGCTACTCAGAAATGTTACCAAAATGTCGTTGCCTCTTCCCCTGCCTCCTCTACCTTTCAATTGGACTGTTTTGAACCAGTTTTTTAAAAATTTTACAGTGTATCCATTCACCATATGATTATTCCTCAGTTTTAATACCTGTACACAGTCAAGGGAGGGAAATTTACAACAATTGTTTCCTAAGCTAGTAATCAGTATAGATTTGGGGAAATTTTCTGGAAAAGGGAAACCACTCTTCACTATCAGATTCTTTTTTAGGTCTGAATCTTTGTTTCTTGGTCATCACCACTCCATATCTCTAAATATTTTTATCCTAAATTATGGAGACTCCTCAGAAGAAGAAGTCACACAAGGGAGGTAATGTGGTTAGAATTGAGCCTGTAGACATGCATCTATTCGAGGCAAAGCCCATGTCTAGAGAAGTTTTTCAAAGGGTGGGATGCCTCACTTTCTGCCAAAATATGCAAAGGGGTCATCCTGAGGTGACAAGGCAATTTTACTTACATTTTGATGGCCTGAAAACCAAGGTAGGGGACCTAGAATTTGAGGTGTCTAAGACCTCTATTTCAGCTGCTACAAGGATCGCTATCGCCGGTGAGAGTTGGTTTAAATCCATGGCCTTGGATGCAACCAATGCCAAAGACTTCCTTAAGCCTAAATATCAAACTAAAAATCTTTCCAAAGGGGTGCCAAGAAATCATCTGGTTGGAGAATTCGATAAAATATTGAGGATCATTCAGAGGTACTTCATGTGTGAAGGGAGGTTCAATACACTATAACAGTACCAAATAAGGCTTTTGTTGCATTTTACTGGAAAAATTGAAATGAAAATTCCCTTCTATATTCTAAGGAGCATAGGAAAGATGTCAGATAGGGTTCAATCCAAGTCAAAGATTGTGGATACTAGCATATTTCATTCTGGGTTGATTAGAATGTTGGTTGTTGAAGAGCTGAGAAATAAGAACATCTCATGGGAACACTTCATTACTGCTACTCACATGAAATTGGACATAACAACTACTCCTCAGTCACAAATAGTAATTCCTTTGCCATCCACCGGTGCTGGTCAAATAGGTACTAGTAAGAAAAGAAAGAGCAGATTTCATGTTCAAGATCAAGAAGTCATCAAGGAGGTTGCAAGAACTGAGGAGGAGACCTATAATTTTCCACAGAGAGACCTTTCACCCCCTCCTGAACCAGAGTTAGAAGAGGTCCCTTCCTCTACTAAAACTACAACAAAGAAAGGGAAGAATCTACACTTCTCTTCATCTCCTTCAACATCTAGCACCAAGATCAGAAGGCCTTTCACAAGGTCATCGACTCTTAAAGGGGTTGTTGAAGAACAGGTCCTACCAAAGGTCTCCATTCTAAAGAAGAAGAAAGATAAAGGCAAAGGCATTAAGAAGCCTATTGAGATAGAAGAAGTAATCCATGTGCAACAAGAGGAGGAAGCCATGAAAAATCATGTTGAGACTGTTCACATCGCTACTCCACCTAGCAGCTAGACGTTCAAAATATTGATCAGGCAACTCAGGGATGCTAGGAAGGAGGTGTCTCATTTGAAAGCAGAAGGCATGTCTAACAGGGTTAAGATGAAAGAACTCATGGATGGATACAACCACACTCTTGATCAAGCAATATTTGTAGCATGAAGAGCCCAACCTCTTCATAAGAAACTCAAGAACCTCTATAGGCAAAACAAAGACTTTCAATCTCAAAATAGAAAGCTCAAAGAAGAACTGCAACTGTTCCAAGATGAAATGGCTCAAAGAAACTTGAATGTATTGGTTGGAGCTTCTATTGAAAAGGAGAAACCAACAACCAAGGAGAGCATAGTTCCAGTGAAGAAGCCTGTAACTGCTAAAGGGAAGCATATTGTTGTGCCAAAGGGAATTCCTCCTTCTACAAGAAGGAGTGTCAGGTTAATGAAGTAATTGGTGAAAGGTGAACTCCATTTTTGAAGATGGCCCCTTTTTGAAAAGATAAGTAATTAAGGAAATACTACATATGCCACCTATACAGGCTATACATGCTCCTAGTTCTTACTGTTCAGAGTTTTGGGTTTTTTGCAAAGAATTAATCCCTTCAACAGTAGTAGCGCAGACATTCCGTAGCGCTATGGCGCTACAGAATAATATATTTTTCATGTTCCATCAGTCCGCTACCTATAACACTACTAAATCGCCTAAGACTAATGGTGTTGCTAACTACCCGAGGGTGCTACCAAATCTGTCAACGTTGAAGTGATAGTGTTGCGAATTATGATAGTGCTACCGAATTGCACACAAACACACAGGCGGGCGCTACCGAAATTTTAATAGAGAGTGAATTATACAGGCGGGCGCTACCGAAAGTTTGACAGAGACACACAGGAAGGCACTACCGAAATTTTGACAGAGGCCAAATTTTTCACAGAAGACACACAGGCTTAGCGCTACTCATTCGACTTGTCTATTTTGGAGGTTGCGCTACAGAATCACAGGACATTTGGTAAAGGTGCTACAAAGGCTCACTACTCAGAGCGCTACCCAATGATGCTACCAACAGGTACCATGAATCAAGGGGAGTCGAATTAGCATCTTTATGAATAACTGATGATGTGGAGAATTGCAGAGATAGTAGCTGGCAACATGATGATAGTTACATGCCCCCTGAAGGACACTTGGAAGGCAAGGAGTTGCGCATAAAAGGAAGATCAAGTCAGTTCAAATATTGGTTGGATCAGTGACCAACATTTTCCCCTTTTATAGCACAATTGTTATATGGAATAACTACTTGGAGATTTTCATGGTAAGAAGGTCAGCTTGCACCTCCAGTTGTTGCCTCCCCTTTTGTTATAAATAGATATAGTCTAAATGATTTAGTAGGTTTGAATGGTTGAGCTAGGATCCCTTATGCTGTAATATTTTGATGAAGTTACTACGAACTGGTTGTGTACTTGATTTGAGATATCTTGGTTGATAGAAATCAACTTTCTTATTCCATCTTATTTGCCTCTAATGCTGAAGTATTCATGCTTGAACTATTCACATGGATTGTTGTGGTGATATTATGATGAATGTTTGATTATAATATTATTATGATGTTTCTTTAGTTTCCTTAAACTTTGAACTCAATAAGATCTTGTGTTAGAGTTTTTCTTCCTTAGGTTGCTTGCAGACCTGATGTTTATAGAAACCTTTACATTCTTCTCACCAAAGTCTTCCCTCTGTTCACCTTTACCCCCACTTACTGATTGAAGTTATTCAAGACCTCGATTTCTCGTGCATGCTAGCCCAGATTTCTGAGTTAGAACATTATCATATTGAGTCTTATCAATTTGACCCCTTAAAAACTCATTTACATTTACACATAACCTGATGGGTACTGGGCTTACCTTCCATGCAATATGAGGGTGATTCCTAGTGCTAAAAGCAACAACATCTAATGGTTGTAACCTTATCATGATTTCATTAATAAAATAACTTGGTATGTTTCTCTTAGAGTTTCTTATTCATTTCTTTTTTATCTAAGCACTTTGTGTAATTTATCAATAGGTAGGGTTTCTATTACTCAATCATAGATAGTATTAGGAGAAGGTTTCTTTATTCTTGCAGGTTTGAGTTCATGAGGGAGATGCTTGGATTGGATATCAACCATTGGAACAATGAGGATAAATGTCATAAATTAGGTACACATACCTTTTCTCTTCTCTCTCAACCCTCCCACAAGAAAATAGAATGGTTTGTTAGGACGATGTTAGTGTCCATTTGTTATAGGTTGTATCACTTGTAGGAAACCCAAGTGAGGGGAACTAAAATTGTCCACAGGGGGAGAATTCTCACCACACCCTCCCCCTTCGAAAAAAACATCATCCTCGAGGCTAAATATAAGGAAATTGTTGATCGCAGTTGATTCCCATGTGGAATCTTCAGGTGGCATGTCTTTCCATTGGATCGATACTTCATTGATCATGCACTTGTGTAATTGACGCTCTTTGTATCCAATACAAATTCCGACTAAATCCAAGTGGATCCTTCTTCATCAAGTTGGCGTGAGTTGGTTTTTACTGTGTACTTCAATCCCATGACCTTCTTTAGAGAACACACATGAAACACTTAATGAATCTTGGAGTGGGTTGGTAGAGCCAATTTGTAGGAAACTTATCCAATGTGTTGGATGATATCATAGGTTCCATAGAACTGGGTACTAATTTATGAGGTGTTTTGTCTTTGAGTGATGTTTGTTTATAAAGTTGAAGGTGACGAAACGCCTAGTCTCCTACTACAAAAGAATGTTTAGAGTGATGTTGGTATGCTTGTTGATCCAGATTATTTTCAGCATGAAATGAGAGCGGAGATATAATAAATAAACGTATAGAGATATCTCAAATATCCAATAATATAACAGAAATGTATCAAATATGCAACCATAAACACCGAGATATAGTAATACACAATTTTCTATTAATGAGTGAAAATGTACAAAGATTGTAAAAATACAAAGTGAAAGACTCGCTAGAATGGTGATAGCTTGTCTCTGAGAAGAGATGTGTTCGCTACTCGCATTCACAGGAAGGTTATTTTACAATGAGGCTCCTAAGGAATTTTTATCATAAATAAAATCCAAAACCCTAGCCCTGGAAGATGAAAAGGTAACAATTTTGTGGACCCCGTTTTGGGAAGTTTGGTGTATGAACTTCTCGGGGGCGTAACTTTGGCATACAATCTCCATTTGGGGCGCACGATAGCTCGTTGTAAAGGTATCGTCAAGGGGATTCATTTAGGGTGATAAATCAAAGCCTTCAGATATCATTGAGAAGATCGATCCTGAAAAACCTTCAATTAGGCCCTCAAAATGGCCCTGGAAGTTAAAAACTGCTAAAAATAGTAAATTACCAAAATTACTAGAAAATTGTTTTGAGCCAGTTGGAAAAGGTGGGTGGCCACCGATATCCATGTGGATAAATACTCCCTCCTTAGGAATAAATGGTCTCCATTTCATTGAGTTCCTAGGGGAGAGGGAAAAGTGTTTGCTGAATTTGCATCTTGATGAGCTGCTTGCCTTGTTGGAGAAGTTGCGTTGCTTAGCTTGTTGATGGTTGTCACAAACCTATGGCTGGAAGGGTTGGACATTTTTAACCAGTTTGGAAACATTAGATTCATGTGTGCAGAAGGAATCCTTACACTTTTTTGCAATCTTTCCGACCTGCTTTTGTTGGATAGAAGGTTCTTGGGCCGAAGCTGTAGTGGTTGTAGTATCCTTCCATTCACCTTTTAAACAGATTGTGAAGAAGCTGAATTTTGTAATATGAGATACTACCTTGTGGAATTGTTTAGGTGGGATAGTAGTTGGAAATACCTCCGATATTCTATAGAGATGACCCTCGAAATTAACAATGACACTACTGGGTCGAGACTCATAAACATCATGGCACTTCCACATATATGGCTGGCCCAAGAGAACATCACAAACATCCTGTGGGGAAACATCACATAATACCTCATCCTTGAAGGGTTGGATGTCGTATGACAATCGAAACCACTAGCTGACACAAATATCTCTTCCCTGGAAAAGCCACCCGAAGTTGTATGGCTGCGGGTGTGGTGTTGTCGACAATCCCAACTGTTTGGTGACCTCTACTCAGATGAGGTTATTCTAGCTTTTGCTATCAACAATAAAATGCAGTGGGGTCCCCTTCACCCACATTAGTGAATGAAAGAGGCACTCCCCCTCTTCAGGATATGTTGGTTCTTTTGGTTGAATTGTTGCGGTCATGAAAATAGTAGTGGGGTATGCGTCAATGATCTGTCTTCTATCAATATTTTATGAATCAGATTTTGAATCAGGGTTCAGCTCTTCTCTTTGATCTCAACCACCAATTATTGTTTTGAGCGAAATTCATCGTTGTTGTGCCAAGGGATTTTGTGGAAATCACACCATTTTCTGGTTTCCTTCTTTGTCTTTCCGTGACCCTTCTTTTCCTGTGGCTTAGACAGGTTTTTGGGTGACTGTTTGTTAGGGTCATATTTATCATACTTTGGTTGTTGTAGATTTGTAGACCTGAACTCCTGTTTGTTCTGGTGCTTAAATTTCTTCTCGATTTTAACAACATATCCGAGTGATGAGATGTCTAGAAAATCCATTTCATTTTGGATCTATCTGTGTAGAGCACCATGGTATTTCAAAACCAAATGTCGTTCAAAGTCTTTGATGCCCATTGTTGGTCACTATAATTGCTTAATTAATTTCAAACAACCAAGTGAAACATAAATTATCAACCCAGGGAAGTCTTCTGTTTCAAAGATAGCTGCGCACTATATATGCTCAATTCCAAAAGCACTTAGTGTTGTAGTAAAGAAAT